>CAUYLG010021427.1:0-107695 GCA_963573385.1 Cacajao melanocephalus | reverse complement strand
TTTTTAATACCCATTTTTAGACTGCATTCTAGCCTGGGCAATAGAACAAGAATCCCGTTCTCTCTCCCTCTTTCTCTTCCTCTTTCTTTCTCTCTTACATTCTTTCTTTCTTTCTTTCTTTCACTCTTTCTTTCTTCTTTTTCTTTCAAAAAAAAGAAGTGCAGGGTGAGAAGACACTGGTCCATGTCAAGGCTCCACCACACACCAAATGGTGATCCTGGGCTTTGTGTCAAAGGCATGCCTGGAGATCTCCCCATCTCTGTTTCCTAGAATCTCCCCAGGGCCCTGCCTTCTCTATTAGACAACTGGGAATCACTGCTGGACTCCTCTTTTGGCTATGTGTCCTGCTGGAATCTGATGGGGGAAAGAGGCTTGGAGAGAGTAATCAGGCACGGAGATCTCTCTCCACAGTCAAGGGGGGCCTGGCAGGGGCTGAAGGAACTGCCAGAGGCTGACAAAGAAGGGCATTCGTGAACAAGGACGTGCTAACAGGTCAGAATCAGGCCTCAGAGAACTGTTGGCCGCTCCTCAGCAGTACAGACAGGATCTTCTCAATCCATATGTTGTCAGAGAATGGCTTCTACATCCCGTGCTTGCATGAGGTACCATTTTTAAATATAGGCATATGCTGCTGTGTTTAATAAAATTCACACATAACTAGAAATGTTTTTAAATGTATAGGTTTCTGTCCTTGTGCATTTTCTCAATGAACTGAAAGGATGCACATTGACTATCATACAAAATCCTTTTTTTAAAAAATGTTCAAAAGGGTTCCTTCTACTCAAAAAGCCTGGGTATCACCAATGACAATTTTCCACAGAGTTCAGCCACATGACTGCCATAGGAAAAGCAATTAATAACAACCATTGGCATTTGTAGAAGGCACCTTCTTTTCCAGGCTGTGCTAAGTGCTTTTATGGGCTCCAGGTCTGGTTGCCCTTCTCTGGACCCCGGTCCTCTTCTGCCTGTCACTCTTCTATGGCACTGAGACATCTTTGTCTTATTTTAGGATTGTTTGTGAATATGTGTGAACTTATCCAGGGTCAGGGAGAGGATTGAGCCTCCTTAATTGTTTGGTAAATGGTTGTGAAGGGACAGAGGTCTGTTCGTTTTCACCTTTGTGTAGTTTATAAATGGAAGATTCAGAAAAGGGCATAGGAGTTGGTCCATACTGCCTCCCAGGCCTTCCTCATTTGGCTTGGGGTGGCTCCCACAGAGTTGCAGGCTTCCCCACAGGCAAGCTGGCCTTGACCTCTCCTGGCTGCAGAGGCAGAGGCAGATATAGAGGCCACAAGCCTTCTGCACCCCAAGCCTGTTCTGAGAAGTTGCCCTTGTGGAGAGGGCTGATGGCGTTTCAGAGGCATGTGGGAAAGGACAGGCCTGGCAGCGTGGCTACTCTGGTCCCCCTGGTGCTGGTGTCTCTTTCCAGCAGGTGCCAGGCAGCACCTACCTAATATACCTGCCCCAGCACCACAGACAGTTCTGACACCGTATGGGGGCGCTAGAGTGGGCCTCAGGGATGCTCCTGATGTTTCCTGAGTTCCCAGCACTGTCTCTGGCCACAGGTTAGAAAGGCCCAGGCTGTCTGTTGTTCCCTAAGTATTTCACCCCTTCTCTCTGTCTCCCTCTCAAGGTTTCCTGCTGATCTTGGCACTGACCGAAGCGCTGGTATTTGCCGTCCAGGAACCATCTCCCAGGGAATCTCTTCAGGTCCTCCCTTCAGGCACTCCCCCAGGAACCATGGTGACAGCACCCCACAGCTCTACCAGACACATTTCTGTGGTGACACTGACCCCCAATCCCAACGGACCCCCCTCACAGGCTTCAGCTCCCACAGCAACACCGACACCCCGTGCAGAAGGGCACCCTCCTAGGCACACCATCTCCACCATCGCTGCGACAGTAACCACCCACCATTCTGAAAGCTTCCTACCCACAGGACCTGCTCCAGTAGCCAAGGCAACCACATCCTCCCACCCAGAGGGCCGCCCCCCAGGGCAGGCTGCTCCCACCATCCTGCTGACAAAGCCACTAGAGGCCACAAGCCGCCCCACCACAGCGCCCCCCCGCACTACCACACGCAGGCCCCCCAGGCCCCCAGGCTCCTCCCGAAAAGGGGCTGGTAATTCATCACGCCCTGTCCCACCTGCACCTGGTGGCCACTCCAGGAGTAAGGAAGGACAGCGGGGACGAAACCCAAGCTCCACGCCTCTGGGACAGAAGCGGCCCCTGGGGAAAATCTTCCAGATCTACAAGGGCAACTTCACTGGGTCTGTGGAGCTGGACCCCTCTGCCCGCACCCCCAGGACCCCACTCTGGGGCTACTCCTCTTCACCACAGCCCCACACAGTGGCTGCCACCACAGTGCCCAGAAATACCTCGTGGGCACCTCCTACCACCTCCCTGGGGCCTGCAGAGGACAAGCCAGGCCTTCGCAGAGCAGCCCAGGGAGGTGGTTCTACCTTCACCAGCCAAGGAGGGACACCAGATGCCACAGCAGCCTCCGGTGCCCCTGCCAGTCCACAGCCTGCCCCAGTGCCTTCTCAGCGCCCCCACCACGGTGACCCGCAGGACGGCCCCAGCCATAGTGACTCTTGGCTTACTGTCACCCCTGGCACCAACAGACCTCCATCTGCCAGCTCTGGGGTCTTCACGGCTGCCACGGGGCCCACCCCAGCTGCCTTCGATGCCAGTGTCTCAGCCCCTTCCCAGGGGATTCCTCAGGGAGCATCCACAACCCCGCAGGCTCCAACCCATCCCCCCAGGGTCTCAGAAAGCACTATTTCTGGAGCCAAGGAGGAGACTGCAGCCACCTACACCGTGACCGACAGGGTGCCCAGTCCTCTCTCCACAGTGGCATCCACGGCCACAGGCAACTTCCTCAACCGCCTGGTTCCTGCCGGGACCTGGAAGCCTGGGACAGCAGGGAACATCTCCCACGTGGCCGAAGGAGACAAACCCCAGCACAGAGCCACCATCTGCCTGAGCAAGATGGATATCGCCTGGGTGATCCTGGCCATCAGTGTGCCCATCTCCTCCTGCTGTAAGTGCCGCCCTCGCCTACCCAGCCTCTCCCTCTACCACATCACTGAGTCATCCCCAGCATTCCTTTGTCCCTGATTTGGGCATCCCTACCAAATGGGCTACAAAAATCCCCAGAATCTCAGGAAACTAGGAAGCAGGACAGGAATCATAGGTTATCCCTGACCCTAGTCCTCAGCTCTGCCAGGCCATGGCTTGAATGCCTGCTGATCATAAAGCCACAACTCCCAGGAGCTGGTGGAAGACCTTACAGGCAGTCTGATCCAACCCTGCATTTTGCAGAAACAAAACGCCAAGCTAGCAGTGACATGACTCACCCAGGATCCTAGAATTAGTGAGAGGCAGGGCTGGGCTGAGAGCTTATAGCAGCTGTCTTCCAGCCCAGTGCCCTTGTCATGACACCACTCTGCCTCAAGGTAGCCTGCCAATGCCTCTAGCGAACTGGCACCAAGACACCATAGATGAATGCTGATGCTTCAAAATTTACAGCCTCCAGCTAGCAAACCCCTCACCTTCATCTTCTATCCTCTTTCTTGTGTTTTCTCTCCTTTCTTCCCTCTTCTCTCCTTTTGTCTCTCTTCTCCTAAGAAAGAAAAAGAGGTAAAACTTTCATCTGGTGGGAAGTTCTATAGCCTTGGCAAAAACCTGTTCTTGCAGCTAAATTAAGGCTTGAGAGTTACATAAATTCTAGCAACTCTCCACCCCCACCCCACCTTATTTGTTAATAGGTGATGTGAGCGGGATGCGGTGTGGACCTTGTCCTTGTTTTTTGCCCCCCCCCAAGGCCACCAGCTCCTCCTTGCTGCTGTGTGACACTCTGTGAATCAGGAGTCAGGAGGCATTCTCTCTGCTGTCTCCATAAAGAACCTGATACAACCTCTCAGAACTTAAGGGATTTCATTATGTCTTCCCTCATGTACTTGAGCTTTGATTCTTAGAGTTTCTCTCACAGCCTTTCAGGAATCCTCAGCCACACCTCAACCCAAATGGTTACAATCTGCCACGCCCTGACCCTTTCCAGGGATGACCACACTGCCCCACCCTCGTATCCCCGCTCCCTGGACAGCCCATTCTCCTCAGCCCCTCCAGGTTGTTGCCCAGCTCTCCTGGGAGCCTGACGTTTGCCTGCTTGTGATTCCCACTCTGTGGTCCTAAGCCATGCCATCTGAAGCCATACAATTCCAGTTTGTCTAGCAATCCCTGAAACATTTGAAATAGCTCTGAAAGGCAGCCTTCTTTTCATCCAAGCTGCTCATCCCCATCCTTCAAGTCATGTTTGTAGGGCTGCATTGCCTGGGCCTGTCTCCCATCTGTCCCCTCTGGGTGGCTTCTAGTTTGTCTCCCAAAAGGAAGCACAGCGTTTTACCTGTGTCTGACTACGGCAGAGGTAGCCGATTCTGGGGAGCTACGCTTTCTTTAGTAGCACTCAGGCAGCCAGCACTGGCATCAGCTCTACTGGTTGTACTGGGTTCAAGTCATACCCAGGCTTGCCCTGATCTCAAGAGGAACAAAGCCTCAAAGGCTTTCCCCCCACCCTGGGTGGTTAGTGCAGGAGGTTTATGCCTTTAATGTGAACCATTATATCAACTTGGCCTTGTGTTGCAAGATCTTTTTAAATCTGGAGTCTAGATTCTTTTCAGGAGCCACCTCTCCCAGCTTTCTGTCTCCTTCAGGTTGATAAGCACAGTAAATTTCCACGTCAGGCCTGGGCGACCTGCTTCTACTGAAGGACCCAATTCAAGAAAAGTAAAGTGTTTGCAAGTTGCATTTTTCATTCTTAATGAAAACAGCTGTATGGTATCTCATGGAAACACACATTTAGTCTTAAAACTGTGCTTGCCCACTTCTAAAACAAAAGAATGATCATGAAAAAATGTAGCACTATTAGCCAATAAAGTCTTAATAATGGACAGTCATATCTGAGAAGTAACTATAGTAGAGACAGCTTTCTAATTTTCCAGTCTTTACATGTGTCTAGGATTCTCTAGATACATGTACTGTGTGCATTACATTATTAAAGTACATTCCATTATTTATTTATCATTCCATTCTTAGACCAGCCAGAGAAATAAAAGCAGAAACAAGCAAACACACCGCCAGACACACAGGCACCACAGGACTCCAGCCATCCTCCACACCTTTCAGGTGGGGAGTAAGTCACCAGGTGAAGTGATTGATCCATGGTCCCAGCCACACATTGAGTCAGCCTAGATCTAGTAGTACAGAATGTGTTTGGTTCAGTGTAGGATTTCCTGTGTGCCCACTGTGTACCAGACACTGCACCAAGCATTAAGGAATCTGAGATGTGGGCCTCCCTCTTTGTCTAAGCTGGTTAGCCTGCACCCCACAGGCTACACCCACCTGGGTTTTGCAATTCTAAAAGGACTCCTACTTCTCCCCCAGCCCTTCTGTTATGTATAAGGTTGAAATTAGATCAGATCTTGCTGCAAAGCTGGAAAGCCCATGGGCTGCCTAAACCATGCATGAAAATGTCAGCCCAGAAAGAAGCAAGGACACAGCCTGGAACTGTCCCTCAAGGATTCTTTTGGCACCCTGAAAGGAGCCTTCAGGTGCTGGAGATGGAACATAGTACCTTCTAAAGAAAGACAAACTTTTAATAAAAGTGGCCTCTGGTAGCCCCTTGGGAACCTCAAACCCCACTTCCTTTGATGCCTGTCTTGCATTTCCACTATACACAAAGAGGCTCTTGCCTCGGCCTGACTGCCTCCACATCACCTCCCTGTCCTCAGTCATGGCCCCAGCTCCTATGGGACCATCGTTAACCCTGTGAAGGCTCCAATGAGAGGGACAGTAAGGTGGAATAATATTCGTCCAGCTTCAGAACGCTGTGCTCTCAGGAAATATCCTCATCTATGTGGGCTGTTGTCATAGCCCAGCACCACTGTAGTTATCAGGAAAGCAGATCTCTGCCAGGTCTAAGGGCCCCTTGTTTTGGACCTTCTCAGTGGCTTCAGTTATCCTAAAGCTACTCTACAGACCTCAAAGAAGGGTTTCATCTTTTGCCAGATATTTCAGGCACTCTGAGTCAGTAGCAAAGTGCATGCATCAGTTTCTTCTCATCTGGCTTTTCATACCAGCACTGGCCTCTGCCCTACTTCTCTCTGAAGCCACCAAAGTCAGACTTCAGATGGGTGCTGGGCAGGGGTGACCCTCTGCTCCTAGTGCAAGTAGGGGATAAGCAACGCAGATCCCAGGCCTGCCCAAGGAGGGAGGGTGTCAGTTCACTTGCCCTCCCAGATCACAAGCTACAACCAGTGGCTGGAAGGACATATGTGTCCCAGGGCTGAGAAATGCTTTTCCTCTCCTGAGCCCTGCCAGACACTCTCAGCCACACACATTTTCAGAAGTGCTGAGAACTGAAATTGATTGGATCCAGGCCATACTGGGCTAGGGCAGAGGAGTCAGGTGGCTCCTGAGCTGGTCTCTGCTGCCACCATCAGGATGCACAGAGCCCTCCACCTTAGCTAGAAGCCTCCAGGCCTGGCATTGAATTGGTCCGTGCTCACCATTGTCAAGGCTCTGGGTTTTCATGAGCATGTCAGTTTTGTGGCTCTGGTGGGCTCCTTTGCCCGTCTGTCACATGATGTCCGTTTTTGAGACTGTCTTCACCCATTCCCTTTGCAAGAAGATGGGACTGTTAGGAGGGTGAAAAAAAGACTAGCTGCAGATGTTTGTCATCACCAACTCCAGTTCAGCCTGGCCAAAGTGGAGTAGCCCCTCTCTCTGATGCTAGACAATTGAGGGCACCCTCTGCACCTGGGCCCCAAAGCAATCTGGCCTCCTTCCAGACACTGGAGCATTAGTGTGTCATTCAAAGAGATCACATATCATTGTGCCCAGTGGTTGTTCAGTGAATATTAGACCTGAATGTATATGTATGTCTTTTCGCTCACAGGCCCTGAATGAGTTTATAATTATCAGATAAGAAAACCTAGACCCGGCGTGGTGACGCACGCCTGTAATCCCAGCACTTTGGGAGGCTGAGGCAGGTGGATCACAGGGTCAACAGATGGAGACCGTCCTGGCCAATATGGTGAAACCCCATCTCTACTAAAAATACAAAAATTAGCTGGGCATGGTGGCATCTGCCTGTAGTCCCAGCTACTTGGGAGGTTGAGGCAGGAGAATCACTTGAACCCGGGAGGCAGAGGTTGCAGTGAGCTGAGAATGCACCACTGCACTCCAGCCTGGTGACAGAGGGAGACTCCATCCCCCAAAAAAGAGAAAATCCAGGTGAGAATGACTCTTGCCAATGAAAAGAACAGAAGAGATTGGGAGTAGAAGGCATTTTGGCTGGGAAATGTGTCTCCTTGGAGTGTATGGATCAAACAGGGATGGGAGAGCCTCAGGGCAAGGCAGGGGTGTCCAGGGGATGTCCCCCGGCCGTTCCAGCATTAGACCCACACTCTGACAGCTCTTCCCTGTGCATCCCAGTCAGCACCTCTGCGGGAACTAAGCCCCCGAGCCTGGCCTCCCTCCATACCCTGAGGCCTCCCTGTAACCTCTTCCCTCAGCCTCCAAAGGAGGGAAATGGCTGTGCACAGCCCAGGTGCACCCCTTACAGTGGCACCCCTGGGTGAATCCTTTCCCTCACTGGTCTCAGGCTTCTCATCTACAAAACAAAGGGCCCAAACTGAAATGTGTCATCACCCCTTGTCCTCATCGTTAAGCCTGCATGGATCACTAGAGAGGAAGCCTGGTGTGCTTGTAAGACTTGGCTTGTGGAATCGAACATACCTGCACACAACCGCAGTTCTTGACATTTGTTGGCTGTAGAACTTACACAAGTGACTTAACCATTTATCCAGTGTCTTCCTGTCTGCAAAATGGGACTCCTGTCCACTGTGTTAGTTCCTTTAAGATGCAGGCACCAAGATGGGATTAGGCATATAAGAGAATTATTGGGGGAAACACCTGTAAAATGTTCAGGAAGGAATCGAAGTGTAGGCAAAGGGAGCCTGACTTCAGTGCAGGCCTGACCCCCATGAAAGGAGAGGGAGAAGGAAAGAGGAATTCAGTAGGAAGAGTCTTCGATTGCAGCACTGTTCTAAGAAAGTTTCTGCCAGCCAGTGGGAGTCCTTGAGCCATTAGAGGGGTTCCATGTCCAGCAGGAACAGGCCTGCACTGGTACCCCTGTCATGGTCAATCACAGCTGATCAGGGCATTTTCATGGCTGAAACCTTCAAGACTTGTAAAATCACAGATGATGCATGTTAGGTCTTATCTTAGTGTCTGCCATGGAGAAGGTACTCAATAAATGGCAGTGATCGAACAATGATGATTATTCATCTTACTGTTGATAGGATTTGTACTACCTGCTCAAACGGGCCAGGGAAAGAGCAATTCAATAGGTGTTTGAAAAGCTCGAATCCTCAGGGGACCTGCAGGGTTTCATTTCCATTTCTCATCACACAGCAGGTCCTATCACCTGAAAGCATGCCCCTTCCACAAATGTGAATACTCAGGGCTCCATCTTAAAATCAATGACCCCTCTTCTTCCTGTCACACATCTGACAAGCCATGGATGACTCCCCAGTGACATTTCTGGAAAGCCAAGAGAGCTTAATTCTCAGCTCTGTTTTAAAACCCAAGGAAATTGGGACTCCATAACCTCCTCCAGAGTCTTGGTGGCTACTGCCTCAGGAGAAACAGAGCAGTTGAAGCTTTTCAACTAAATGAGAAAGGGAACAGCTAATACCTTGTGTTTGCAGAGAGCTGCACAGTTTACAAAACACTTTTACATATGTCATCTCTATACCCTCCAGTGTTCAGGACAACATAGGACAGTGGATATCAACTTGAGGATCATCGAGACCTGGCTTCACATTGCAGGTTGGGTGATCGAGATCAATGCTATTAGCTTCTATGACCTTCAGTTACCTGTTCTGAAAATGGGAAGAGTAACAGTGCCTTCCTCAGGCAGTTATCATGTGGTCTAAATAAGCTTTAAAGTGCCTGGATCAGTGCTGGGAATATAGGAGAGACCCTGCAAGTCTGACTTGTACTTTTCCTTCTTGGATGAAAGGTGAAACCACTGATGTAGTGAGTGTTCCAACCCCTAGGTGGAGCTTTGGCCTGAGTCACCCAAGAGTCATGTAACACGGTTTTTCTTTCTAGGTCTCTCTTGTAGAGGATGTTGGAAGAACAAGAAGAGAACTCTCATTAATTAAGCATCCATTGCATGTCAGACATTGTGTTTGGTATTTTGCATCCATGGTCTCTCTAATTCTCATTACAAGCCTATGAAGTCCATCTTAATCAGAGAGAGGAAGGGACTTGCCAGGTGGGATACATAGCAGAGTCACAACTTAAACCTAGGTCTTTCTGTAGCCAGGCTGGCTTCCAGTAAGTGAATGAAATGGTGTTTGAAAAGCACTGGAAACTCTGTGAGAGAAACATAATCAGGCCAGGAGCACGAACGAACATGCGAGGGGAAGAAAGCATGTAGCAGAACTTTCTGTTCTGACTCCCAGGCCTTCCCACAGTGCAGGATCTCTGCATCTGGCATTTTAAAGACATGGGCTGTCCGAGCACTGGACTAGGGGTTGCAGAATTTGAATTCTGCAACCTCTACCAGCCCAGCTTAGCAGCACGTTCACCTCTGTAGGTTTCCATGCCCCGCCTTGTAGAATAAGAATGTAGGCTGGGGGAAAGGGCTGATTTGATTCAACACCTACTGTGCACCAGGGACGATTTGAAGTGCTGGCAGATGTATGACTACATTTAATCTTCCCAAGAAAGCTGAGGCTGGGAGAGGTTAAGTAACTTAATTCACGCAAGTAATAGATTATCACCTAAATTCGAATTCTAAATTCTGTCCCTCTTGCCATACTGACTAGGCCTAAGATGGCATCTGTCACTTTGATACTGTTGCTTGTAACTACTCAATAGATCAGAGGCACAAATATCTTTTTACCTTAGAGAAGTATGCAGACTATACAAATCTGACTCACAGATACATTTTTCCCTACCAGCCTGTGTTTTGTGTCTATGGCAATGTTTTGTGGGGCATGATAGGATGTGCCCCTACAGGCTGATAACTGAAGAGTTGTTCTTTTTGTCCCAACATAGGAAATGTCCCTGTCTATTGCTCCCCTCCCTCCAGCTCTAACTCTACCAGAAATGAGCTGGAGCTGAGGAAACAGCACTTTTCCCACTTCCCAGATGTTCCCTCTTTATGGCTTCTGTCGCACCAGCTAGAATTCCCCTAGGTATTTCACCATCCCAGCTGCAGGAGCAGAGTTAAAGGTAGTGACAATGAAGAACAGAGATACCAGAGAGGGGGAGAGGAGATCTGGGGTCTTGTCCCAGCTCTGCCACTCACATACCTGTGTCTTGTGGCAAGTTGGCCAGCACTTTAGGCCACAGTTTCTCCTCTGTAGAATAAGGAGGTGGCCTAAATTAGGAAGTTTCAAGCTGAGCACCACAGCCCCCTCCCTGCCCCTTTCTTCTTCAACCATCGGAAGAAAAAGTTCTTTGGAAGGAAGGGAGGGAAAGAGAAAAGAGACTCACAACATTTGAGAAGTTCTGTACCAGCTAATCTCTAAAATCCCTCTTAGCTCAAACATTCAGAAATCTCCTCTGTGTTTTAAAGGTTTTTTTGTAAAGGATCTGGAAGAATGAAAAGCAAGTTAGAAGTCTTTTTGATCAAAGCAGATCAGATAAAGTAGAAACTTACCCTATCTCCTAACCTTCTGCAGAGACCGTTTCAGAGGTTGAGAGGCCAGCAAGTCTGGCAGCTGGAAAGGAAACTACAGAATTCCCCAGGCAGCCTGCAGGGCCCTGGGCTCTGAGGTTCTCACCCTGTACACGTGCCAGCTTTTGTAGCTGCCCTACACCCTGGCACTTACCCACCCCTGACATTGGTCAGACCCCCAGGATGCTGCAGATAGAGCTGGCCCTCTACCACCCGCTGGTGCCAGCCTCTCTAGACAGCCCAGCCTGGGCCTGACTCCCCTGCACGTAGTTGGTTGGCACCACCAGGATGTTGGCTGTGGCCCTTGGTTTCAGCTCCCCTCATCCCCAGAGGCTCTGGTAATGATGAACCTAGGGCAGGGCATACTCAGGCCTCACTTCATGGCTTCTCCCCAAGAGGGCCTCTGTCACCCTTGTCCTTGTGTTACCCTTCTGCTGTGTGAATCTAGACAGGCCACCCCACCTCTCTGACCTCAGAAGCCTTCCCTGTTTTCACAAGCCACTCAGTGCACACCTGGTTAATCAGCCAAATCCAGACATAATTCTTCCTCCTGGGCCCTGCGAGTCTCAGGGATGAACAGACAGGGTCACATGTCACACTGTGCTCAGTCAAGCTGTGTGGAGCCCAATTCAGGCCATCCGTGCAGATGGGCTTTTGCGTCAGCCTAAGGCAGGAATCAGCTGGTTAAGAGCATAGACTGACTGGGCATGGTGGCTCACACCTGTAATCCCAGCACTTTGGGAGGCAGAGGCTGGTGGATCACTTGAGGTCAGGAGTTCGAGATCAGCCTGACCAACATGGTGAAACTCCATCTCTACTAAAAATTAAAAAAAAAAAATACCCAAACGTGGTGGTAGGTATCTGTAATCCCAGCTACTCAGGAGGCTGAGGCATGAGAATCACTTGAACCCAGGAGGCGGAGGTTGCAATGAACCGAGATCGCGCCACTGCACTCCAGCCTCGGCGATGGAGTGAGACTCCATCATCTGGTTCCCAGCTCCAGCTGGGACCTCTCACCAGTCCAGTGGTGCAACCCAGGCACCATCCTTACAGCCTCCCTCTCCTCTCTGACTTGCACTCTCTCCACAGCTGTCCTGCTGACGGTGTGCTGCATGAAGAGGAAGAAGAAGACCGCCAACCCGGAGAACAACCTGAGCTACTGGAACAATGCCATCACCATGGACTACTTCAACAGGCATGCTGTGGAGCTGCCTAGGGAGATCCAGTCCCTGGAAACCTCTGAGGTAATGAGCTTGGAAGTACTGGCCCCACTGCAGGGAAACCAGGCCCAAAGACAGCCATGGGGCATCTGCTCATTTCTGAGTGCCTTGCTCCTTAAGGCTGTGGACCAGCAGCATCAGTAACACCCAAGAGGTTGTGGGCTCTGCCCTGGCCCTCCTGAACCAGGATCTGTGTTTTAGCAAGAATCACCAGGTGCTTTTTGCACATTAAATTTTGGAAGCACTGTTCCTGGGACTTTTGGTTTCTGGGAACAAGTGAACGAATACTCTGTGAGAACCTGTTTTGTGCCCAGCACTCCCAGAGGACTATGAAGATGAGCGCTTGGTCCCAAGGGGCTGAGGTTCTAAGATGTGGCTGGGGGACAAACCCCAGCATCACCCAAAAGCAAAGCCAATTAGGGGACGCAGAAGAGGAGTTACAGAAAAGGGGCTGTGGAAACCCAGGGAGGAAAGCCTTCCCAGTGGAGATGCTAGGAAGGATCAGTGGATTTCAATAGGCATTCCAGCAGAGGAAGTAGCCTGGGGAAAGGTGGGGACATGTGCTGGATCTGAAAGGAGAGAATACACTGTGTCAGGGGGTGTTTTTCCAAGACACCTGGCTGGTCAGTGAGAAAGCCAAGCTTTGAACCCAGGACTCTAACCACAGAATCCACACTCTTTCCATTCTCACACAGAGGGTGGAGTAGAGGCCACAGTGGAATAGGAAAGAAGGATAAAGGCCAGATTAGACACAGCCCTGAATGGGGTACTATGGCATTGGGACAGCAGAGAATCACTGAAAGTTTCGATCTTTGGGTGACCCAGTTTTAGAAGGGTTATGCCAATGGCCTGGTGAAAGCACCCTATATATGATGAGTGAATGGATAAGGAAAAAAAAGAATAAAAAAAAAAGAAAAGAAGAATGGCTTGATGGATGAGTAAATGGATGGAATGACACAAAAAGACAGACTGAAAATAGGTAGCTCAACTAGGATGTGATTGAGATGGCCCAGGAAAAAGATAACAGACATCTGAGTAAGGCAGTAAGAGCTGAGAAGAGTTCTTGCAAAGGTACAGCCCCCACCTTCCCATGTAGGTCCCTTTCCTATGGCAGCCAGGGTGAGCTTTTGTAAACATAATTGTGGTCACATCGCTCCCATGCTTAAAACCTCCCCATTTCTCTCAAGTTAAAGTTCAGAGTCTCGTATAGGACATACAAGGTAGACCTAACCCAGCCCAACTTTCCAGCCTCACATCACACCCCTCTGCCCCTCCTTTGCTAAGCTCCAGCCACATTGGAATTCATTTTATTCCTTCCCAGCACCAAGTTACATCACAGCCACTCCAGGTGTGTGCATGAGCTGACGCCTCTCCTGCACCGCCTGCAGTCTCCCCAGCACCCCCTTCTCTTGCTCACCTCAGTGACTCCAACCCATCCTTCAGGGCCCAGTCTAAATGTCAATTCCTCAGCAAGGCCTTCCTTAACCTGCCAGGCTGCGTTCAGCTCTCCTGTCATGTGGTCTCAGCTCCCTGTGCTTTTTCACTGTGACACTTTTTAGAGCTGTGATAGGCATGCTACTGGTCTGATATTAGTTTAGTGCCTCTCTTCTCCACCTGAGTAACCAGTTGCTTCCACATTGTTAAACCCAGTAGCCAATTCCGAGCACTCATCCTACTCCATCTGCAGCAGCACTGGCCGTCACATGGCAGCAGAGGCCTTGCCCTCTCAGGCTCTCCCCAGACCCCATTCCTGATTCCTTGTCCTTTCCCTAACCTCTGTTCACTGGAGTGCCCTATCTCGATCCTGCCACCACATCTCTTCTGTTTCTCTTTTTTTTTTTTTTTTTTTTTTTTTCTGAGATGAACTCTCACTCTGTCACCCAGGCTGGAGAGCAATGGCACGATCTTGGCTCACTGCAACCTTCACCTCCCAGGTTCAAGTGATTCTCCTGCCTCAGCCTCCTGAGTAGCTGGGACTACAAGCACACACCACCATACCCGGCTAATTTTTGTATTCTAAGTAGAGACGGGGTTTCACCATGTTGGTCACGCTGGTCTTGAACTCCTGACCTCAAGTGATCCACCCACCTTAGCCTCCCAAAGTGCTGGAATTACAGGCCTTAGCTGCCATGACCAGCCACTTCTCTTCTCTTTCTGCTTAGTCTCATGACTTAAATACCATCTCTGCACTATAGAGTACAAATGTCTACCTGTAGCCTTGACATTCCCCTGACCCCAGACTCGCATACACAGCTACCTGCTGCTGCACATGCCTAATAGGCACTCAAACTCCACACAGCCAACATTGAACCCTTGATTTCCCCCTCCTGTGGCTTCTCCTTACATAGATGGTACTGCCAGCTATCCTTCCTTCTTGTATACCCCACTTCCAGTCTGTCAGAACATTTTATTGATCCCTCATTTCCTTCAGGTGTCTGTTCAAATGCCACCTCCTCTGGGAGACCCTCCCTCCCTGACCGCTCTGTATTAATTAGATCCCCAACCTCATTCTGTTCCCTCTTCCTTGCTTTATTTGTCTTCAGAGCACTTCTTACTGCTTGACATTGCATCCTTCTCTCTCTGTTGATTGGTGTGGGGTCTGCCTCTACCTGCTGCCGGAGGCAGAAGCATATTTTTTGTACTCACTGCTCTATTCCCAGCACCTAGAGCAGTGCCTGGCACATGGTAGGTTCTTAGTAAATGTTTATCAAGCGAATGAACTATAAATGTTGTTCACCACAACTTACCCATCACCCAGCCAGAGCCTAACACATAGTAAATGCCCAAGAAAAATTTTTCACCGGAGGACAAACGAGGGGCCAGCTTCATTGCAGCAATGACCTTTAGTGTGGCCTGTGCACATTTTGCATGGAAAAAGTGTTCTTGAGATCTGCTATAGTAAGTGGGAAAAAATGTGTGACTTGACAACAGGGCCAGTCCTACTTTAGGGATGGGCTGTGAACCCCTGAACCCTAAATTTCTCATATTCTCTTTGCAAATTGGTAAATGAAGACCAAAGCCAAAGGACAATACGCGTGAACGCACTCTAGAAAATGCCCTTGCTTTTAGAACATCCCAGTTAGTCACTTGGCACAGAGCACGAGGGCCGCCATCCAACACAAGCCAGAGGCTCTGGGAGAAAGGGCTGCCCCACCAGTCATGATCTCCAGACCAGGAGGGCGCCGTAGGACCTGCAAGCACAAAGCTCAGCTTGCCTTCAGAGTGGACTGGATTTTGCTGTTTCCCTCCCAGCAAGCAGTTCCTCTCATTCTGCTTTATTTAGAGTAATATTACAATTTGTTCCAACTCTCTGGGCTCACACTATTTGAGGGCAAATGCAGGCAGGCTGGGGCCAGGATGAAGCCAGCTGGGCGCGCGCGGCACACACAGACACCCCCATACCCACACTGCCGACCGTCTCTAGAGCAATCGTAAGGTCCCAGTTCATATTCCCCCACGTTCCGTGTCCTTGGGACATGCACTCACCACCTGCCCTTTAGCTGCTAACTTTGGAGACTACCAAATGCTTTGCCTGAGTGAGTTCCTCTGATGCCATGCTCCACCTTCTGTGTCGATGCAGGCAACAAAATGGGTCTAGGGCTGTCCAGGCAAAATTGTGATGCCCAAAAGGTGCTTGGAAACTTCCATTCTTTTTTCTCTTGCCGTCCTCCTCCTCCTCCTCCCTACATTATCTCCTTCCTTCTCTTCTCCCTCCCCATCTCCTCCTCCTCTTTTTTCTTCTCCTTTGCCTTGGTTGTTTCCTAAATAACTCTCTCTTTTTTATGCAGCAAAGCATACCCACATGGTTTTGCCTTTGGTGAATACTTGCTTTGTGAAAGCTATAAAATGACAAGCCTAATGCAGCCTCCACAGTTGAACCCAAAAGCATGGTGCAGGGAAAGGATTTTTGTCTCCTTTTGAGGTGCTCCACTATTTTTCTTAGATGGCTGGCCCCATGTCCACACTTAGGTAGGTGTTCAACTAATTCCAGACACTGAAGGAAGTTCTTGTCTTCTGAAAAGACATTTGATCAACAATGCCATATCTTCCCTTAGGATTCGTAGAGCAGTAAGTACTCCTCAGAAAGTATCTATTACACGTGTTTTGTTTAAAAATAAACTTAAGTGCTTTGCAAAATGATCAGAAAAGAGGGAAAAAATCAAAAAGCGAAAAAAAATTTAAAAATAATAAACTTAAGAGAATTAATTGTGGCTACTTATTTCTAACCAAATCTGGCATGAGCCAGTATACGTAGGCCTGTAGTTGAGTCTTTGCCCTGAAATGGCTTGAAGGTTCTGAGTCGTCAGCTGTTTTAATTGGAACAAGCTATGACTTTCTTTTTTCCTTTCTCTAAATTACTACCAGGCCCCAATCCAAGCACAGCCATTTAGTGACCCATAAATGTTTGCTGTCCTTGGTAGCTGAAACCAAATCCCTGCCAAACCCATACAGATTACCTTCTGGGCAGTGAATTGCCTATTTCTAGGCTTTTCTGCTCCTGCAGTTGATCATACAGACTGAAATTTTCATTTATTATGTATTGTGCAGTCACAGAGAGATGCAGATCCATTCAGCTCAGCATTGCTAGTGCTATAAGAAATGGGGCAATGATTTTGACCAGAGTCTGGAAGGCCTCAGAATGGGGAAGGAATTGACCCCTGAAGCTTCTTGACAGGTGTGTTAGATCCTGATAGGTGGGTAGCAGGAAGGGAAAGAAGTGAGTGAGTCTAGGTATATTAGGAAGGAAAAGCCAGGTTTCCCAGAAGTCAGTGAGAAAGAGGCAGAAAGTATAGTCTGGGGTCCATGTGGACCAAGTTTGACTACTACTGCAGTGAGCCATGCACTGTATGTGTGTTATGCATGGCAAGCCCCTGCAGACTTTCACAAGGAAAGCAGTACTGCCTCTGGCAACCTGGGATTGGGGTAATTCCAGAAGCAGGAAACATTTTTTGGAAGCTGCTATAAAAATCTGAAAGAACAGCACAAAAATTAAAATACACACACACACACACACACACACAAATTAAAAGAATAGCAAAGAGGGCGCTGCACCTCAGCATTAGCAGTGGGGGTGATGAAATGTGTGCCAAGCCATCAATGCTGAAATAATTGTTCCCATGTGTACATTTAAGAATGGCCACCCTAAGCCTTCTCCAGCTCACTCCATTTCCTTCCTCTCTCTCCCCAGGACCAGCTTTCAGAGCCCCGTTCCCCAGCCAATGGCGACTACAGAGACACTGGGATGGTCCTTGTTAACCCCTTTTGTCAAGAAACACTGTTTGTGGGAAACGATCAAGTATCTGAGATCTAACTGCAGCAGGCTTCGCTTTGCTATTCCCTATTTTTCCGTCTCTAAATTATAAATATACAAATATATATATTATAAATATAACCTTTGTGTAACCCTGACTTAATGAGAAACATTTTCAGCTTTCTTTTCCTATGAATTGTCAACATCTTTTTTACAAGTGTGGTTTAAAAAAAAAAAATTTACAGAATGATCTGTGGCTTTATAAAATAAAGGTATTTCTAAGCAAAGCAGTTGCATTGATTGCTTCTCTTAATAACTCTTCTTGAGCACCTGGGGATCCCAGGAACCCTGGTCAGGTGAGGTAAGAGACTGGCCCCCTGTAGAAGCTGAATGTCACAGTGGTCAAGCGCACGGTTCTTTGAGCGATTCTTAAAGCTCTGGCTCCTCTTGATTTGGTGTGGCCCATTTCCTTCCTCTCATACACACGCCTGTGAAGGGAACTGGGCCTCCTGGGGGAAGACGGCAGACTCATGCACAGGGCACGAAAAGGGAAAATCTCATCGGCCCCAAGGGTGAGGGCCCTGGAGCGTCACACCACCACCATTGGGTGTCATGTCTAATGACAGCAGACAGGAGCCTGGAGCCCTCGGGAATCCACGGAGGACATCAAGGCACCCCAAGGCCATGTCCCCTAACATTGCTTCCACTGCTAACAAGACTGCCTTTCCCTGGTGGGAAAATGCTCCCTTTATGCCTGTTCCTGCATCCCCTCCAACACTCAATCTGCATTAAACACCCGTGTCTTTCTCTTGGAGAGGGTTTAGATGCAGATCCCAGCCTCGGAGCTTTAAAATGCTTGCCCTTCTTCAAGGATCGAATGTTTATTGGGGTTTAGCTTTGTTTTCTCAAAAGGCCATGGTATTGTGCCCCTGAGGAACATGTTTATCTAAGAAGCTTTGAGGTAGCAGAGCTATGATTTTTGAAACCTTCCTCCTGCAATCTTTAAAAAAAAAAATTGCCAAGCAAATCATTTCAGAGAAGACATCATTATACTCCTACTTGCCCCTGCAAACCTGCTCGCAGCACCAGCCGGTGGACTCGCCATGCAGCTCTCAGCTTCCACTGCTCCCCTCATTCCCCGCTAGCTGGCTGCCTCACCGTGCTGTGTCCAGCAACAGGGTCAGACCCTCAGAGATGCCCAAGAGGCTTCCAGAGGTGGCTGCTTCTCTATCTTCTCCTAACCATGGCTGACAGAGATGATTACTGCTTTGACACTTTCTTTCTCTAAAATAAAACTAGTTTGATAGTATATTTTGAATATAGATGCTCTTATAGTTGGATTGGGAATTGAATGTTGATTCATATGTTTGTGTTGTTGCTGTGGTCTTTTTATCATGACTTTTTTCTTTCTGCGTTTTCCTTTAAAAAAAGATGGCCTTCAAAAGTGTGTTCTCAGTGTTGTATAAACCTACTTCACATGAGTTCGATTGTTGTCCCTCTTCAAGGACTCTTCAACCCACAAAGAAGCAGGTTAAATGTTTCTCTAAGTTCAATTTTCTAGCGTGTTGTTGTCTGACCTTTTTAACCTTACCATAATATTTCTGTTAACTGTTACATTTAATATACCAATGTGTGTGAGTATACATAGAGAAAAATCTGTAAATTAAAATTTATATATAATATATGTAATCCAAGATACATATGTTATATATACGTATGTGGATGTATGACTTATTTTTCCTTATCCACAGATTTCAGCTACCATGTATATATAAATAAACTTATTTTGTTAGCCAGAGGATTCCGTTGCTAATGCATTTTGCATTCTTTTCATTTTAAGATAAGTTCTAAGTCTTCCTTAAGCAGTACCAATGCCACTTTACATCCATCTGTATTTTTTAATCTGATATAACAGGTGAGCCTTACGTACATGACGAGCTAATAGGATTAGCAATTTATTCATTTGATAAAATAAATCTTTTTGAACATGTTTGCAATTTCTCCAAACTAGAGTCATCTTTCATCAGGTCTTTGGAGACAGCGGTGTCAATTAAAGTACATCCGCCCACCATTCTCCCCATCTCCAGGGCTGAGTGGATTTATATAGTAAATGTCTTTGGCCCAGAGATGTCTGAAGTTAACCTGGCCATTGAATGTTACCATTCTGTAGAGAATAACAATGCCTAAACACGACACATTTGTGCATAACTTAGTAGCTTGAACCTTTTGTTCAGCCTTGGACAGTACATCTTGGAATTCACAATAATGCAGATCCTCAGAACCAAGTCAGTGTCACCTGCACAGGAGGCTTTAACACAGCCTCTCATGCCCCTTCAGGGTGTATCAGGGCTGGTGTTCACAGCATTAATACTACATCTGAATAAACAAGGACAATACTGGCTTTTACTTAACCCAATTGGTTCTTTCATCTGTTCGTCAAATAGCCAACATTGATATTTATAAAATACCTCCCAGGCCATGTCAAATAGACGAAGTGGAAGACAATAAAGGAAGGAAGGGTTGGAGCATCCTGGTCAGCAGGAAGGAAGTACACACAGATCTTCTAGCAGTAGACCAGGTTTTTTAACTTTACCTATGTGACCTCGTGTAGGTACCCTGCTCTCTGAGTGGTGGGCAACATGGAGGCTCCTAAGTCAGTCACTGGCCCAGAGGTTGGAAGAGGCTGTCGCCCCCCAGCTCTGCTACTTTCTGGACCTGGGACCTTGGACAAATCAATGCAGCTCTCAGGGTCCTCCTCACGTAAGAAGATAGTGGCCAACTGTGGGACACGTGATATGGTGCTTTGGAGCTGTGAGGTGCACAGCCTACACGGCAGTACCTGTCAACCCTGGACCTCCTTCCTCCTAAGGTTGAGTTGAGAATTCCATGAAGCAAACAAACTGTAGGATTCATGCACACAGCAGGCTGGATTTGGTCCTCACTAGAGGTTGGCTCCCTTCTCCTTCTCTCACCTGAGGTACATTCCTACATTACAGCATCTGGAAAAATATCCAGCTCTGGGGTTTGGTTACCTGGTTTCTCCAGGCTAAAACTTAAATATAGAGATTTTTAGGTCCATGTTGTCATCCTGGAACTTGAGGAACCTTTCTGATCCTAGAGAACTGATAGAGGTGTGACCCTTGATGGCTTAGTGGATGCCAAGGTCAAAAATTAAAACCCAGAGGTGTCATCATACCTAACTTGAAGCACACTTGGAGAGCTTGCCAGAAAATGCTCTCTTTGTTGTTTTTATGTATCAGTTTTCCAACAGATGGAGAAGCAGAGGTATAGAGAATGGCCAGAACATAATGTGTGGGGCTTGAATTTGCCCAGGGTCCTTATCTGGTACATCAGAGAGTTAGAGGCTCAGACTGATGTTCAGAAAGTGAGGTCCAGAGGGAGGAAGTATCCTGGCCAACAACAAGCAGCTGATGAACAGCAGAGAATCCGAGGACAGAGATGAGGAAGGAAGGAGAGAGATGAGGGAAGGACCTGAAGCTGCTGCCAGGACTGAGAGAGCGGGGAAGGAAACCACAGGCAGGGGCTTTTCTCTTGGGTCCCCGGGGCTGCATCCTGCCGTTTTTCATCCTCTACTGCCTGTGTGGACATGTGTTCACATTCACATGTGCCAGCACACATAGGGACATAGAAAGCACTGAAATTAGCCCTGAAATAGCTGGATTGAGTCCTAGCTTGCAATGTGAGGTCTGGGGCAAGTGATCACTTGTGATCTGAGGTCATTGAGCCTCTGTTTGTTCGTCTGTAAAATGGGGTTGCTTGATGCCTGCCTTGCCCACTCCTAGGTAGGAAAGTGCACAAACCCAGATGATCCACCCCCACAGCCTGCACTGATCCAGCTTCCCCCACCACCAGCAGAAAAATCTGGGAGGTTGGGCACATGACCCTACATCAAAAATGCATGAGTGACTCTCTGCACGCAGCCCTGGCCAGTGCCCATTTCTCTTTCAGCTCAGTGAATGATGGAAACTCATGGAAGACAGCAGACAAAGCAGCCCCGGGGATAGGGGAGATTCCAGAGAGGCCCGTGACCAGGCCACAGGGATGCTGGGGCTGTAAACCAAAAGCCACTGGACTCTGTAAA
This sequence comes from Cacajao melanocephalus, assembly GCA_963573385.1. NCBI lineage: Eukaryota > Metazoa > Chordata > Mammalia > Primates > Pitheciidae > Cacajao > Cacajao melanocephalus. The sequence goes on along the minus strand of CAUYLG010021427.1, from coordinate 86,363 downwards.
CCCACTTGGGCACCACAGAAGCAGAAGGGGTGATGAGTGAGAGGCGAGTAGTAGTGGACTTGCCCACCAGTGCCAGCTCCAGCATGCCCCTCCAGAGGCGCAGGGCATCCTTCAGGGGGCCACGGTCATCATCCTCCCTGGATAGCCCCCCAGCCTCCAGGACCAATGCTATGAGTGGCCTTGTCCGAGCACCTGGGGTCTATGTAGGAACAGCACCCAGTGGGAGCATAGGTGGCCTGGGTGCCCGTGTGACCCGCCGGGCCCTCGGCATCAGCAGTGTCTTCCTTCAGGGCCTGCGGAGCTCAGGCCTGGCCACAGTGCCAGCTCCAGGTCTGGAGCGGGACCATGGTGCTGTTGAGGACCTAGGGGGCTGCCTGGTGGAATATATGGCCAAAGTGCATGCCCTTGAGCAGGTCAGTCAGGAACTGGAAACACAACTTCGGATGCACCTGGAGAGCAAGGCCACGCGCTCGGGAAATTGGGGTGCCCTTCGGGCCTCCTGGGCCAGCAGCTGCCAGCAGGTAAGTGTCCAGGCTGTGCCAAGGGCTTTGCAGAAGGCTGGGAGGGGCTGCTGAAGGCAGGGGGTAGGGTTTTTCTGGTCTTTCTTAGGCCAGAAAAACTGACCATAACCCCCTACACTTTCACACTTAAAATGCTAATGATAACAACAATGCTACTTTTTGCCGAGGTTTACTAGGAGCCCGCGCTAGCCCCAGTATGTGTACTACTCACTATCTTCCGTAACCTTCAAAGAAATGCTATGCAGTGGATCATTCGTTGATTACATTTTTCAGATGAGAAACTGAGGCATGTAATTTGCCCAAGACTTCAAAGCTAGAAGAGGGATGGAGATGAGATGTGAACCTGAATTTTTGTGTCTCCAAAGTTGCATTTGCCCCATTACCCTGGGCTGCCTCAGTGACCTGTACTGTTGAGAAAGGATTTTTACAGCCATTATCCAATCAAATGCCATCAGATGGATGTGGTATTAAAAACAATGAATAAATGGAGGTGTGTTCCTGCATCCACCTACAATCACGCTGTTCAGTAGAAATCGGTACATCGGTAATTGACAAGTTTCTACTGCCCACAGTAAAACAAGTAAAAAGAAACAGGTGAAGTTAATATTATAGCTTAGTTAACTCTATATGTCCAGAATGTTATTTCAACACATAATCAATACAAAATGTATTAATGAGATAATTTACATTCAAGTAGAACTTTCTGCATGACGGAAATATTAATATCTTATATCTGCACTGTCCCATCTAGCCACTAGCCGTATATGGCTATCAAGCACTTGAAATGCGGCTGAGACTGAGGAATTTATTTTTATCTAATTTTCATGAATTTAAATGTAAATAGCCACAGGTAGCTAATAGCTATCTTACTGGACAGGGAAGGATGCCAAGGTTTCATCTTTCTCCCTTGCTTGGTCAGCCCTGCTTTTCCCACTCTCCAGGGTGATTTCTGCAGAGCCTGGAGCTCATCCATCATGTCTGGCCCACAGCCTGTGGTTCCAATGCTGGGACTCCAGCCAGCATTACAGTTCTCGGCTGGTCTGTCTGTGGATGGCTGGCTTCTCTCCTCTCCTTTCTCTCCAGATGCTGGCCTCGGGACCCCTCTGAGCAAAATCAGTCTCTTAACCCACCAGGGACTACCAACTCAGACCCTTGGCCCCCTAGAGTCCAGCATGCAGCCTCCCAAGAGGAGGTCACAAAATTTTATTTGTGTGTAGCCGGGAGGATGCTGAGCAGGTGCACACAGGGACTCCCCATTTGCCCCTCCAGCCTCCTGCTTCATCCCAGGATGCTTCTCCTTCACTGCTGTCAGTGCCCACTGGCAGCACAGAGCACATGATGAGCAGCACTATCCTCTCAGGCTCTCCCCCTGGTGCTGCTGTTCTGCTTGCCTCCATCTGGGCTGCTCCGTCTTTGAACCGTCCAGGCCCTTAATGCCTGTCAAATCAAAGAGGCAGCCATTCCTCCAGGATTCTTCACAACTGCCCTGTTTCCAAATCTTGTGCCCTAACAACCACCAGAACATCCCTGGATACTCCACTATGTCAGCATCTGCTGGACAATCGCTTGCACTCAGGTGCCACACAGACTTGTCAGGAGAAATCAGGTGTCCTGATTGCTAGGTTAAAAAGTAGGGCCACAAAAACTTAGTTTATAGATACTGACTTGCTCCGGCTCCAGATAGCTACAAGAGCTGTTGCAACTTACTGACCTCTCTGGGCCTCAGTTTCATTATCTGCAAAATGGGTATAATCATGCTTGGATATTCTAGCAAATCCACAGATAAATAAGATGCCTGGCTCCTGCCTACAAGCAGAGTACAGACTAGGAAGCTCTAAAATCCTTTGAGAACAGCACAGCCACAGGCCAAGACATGCACCCTCTGTCACTGAGGGTCAGGCTCCCACATGGCTCACTTTCCTCTTAAGTGACTATAAACGAGATCCTGGGTATGAATAAAGGTCTCTTTTTCTTTTTTTTTTTTTTAAATGGACTTGAAGATAGAGTTAGACTAATCGATAAAATGGAGTTATTATTTCTTTTCTTTTTTTTTTTGAGATGGAGTCTCCTTCTGTCACCCAGGCTGGAGTGCAATGGCATGATCTTGGCTCACTGCAACCTCTGCCTCTCGAGTTCAAGCAATTCTGCTGCCTCAGCCTCCCGAGTAGCTGGGATTACAGGTGCCCGCCACCATACCCAGCTAATTTTTTTGTATTTTTAATGGAGATGGGGTTTCACCATGTTGACTAGTGTGGTCTCAAACTCCTGACCTCAGGTGATCTGCCCCCTCTGCCTTCCAAAGTGCTGGTATTACAGGCATGAGCCACCGCGCATGGCCTGGAGCTATTACTTCTATATTGCACAGCCCAGCCTTTCAGCCATATTAAGCTCTATTCCATCAAGAAGAACAACAAAAAAAAACTCCATAATTGAGAAATACTCGTGATTTTTTCCATCAATCTGGCCTCACAGAGCTGCAGGAGGCCCCCACCTGGGCCCCCACCCCCTTTTTTTTTTCTAGAGGAAAGGCCACCTTCCAGCTCAGGCCTTTCACAAAGTACTGCCTTCGCCTTGCTTGGGGGTCAGAGGCAGCCACTCTGTGGTCCTGGGCTCCGGAAATCCAGTGCTCTCCCTCTGCCCTCACTTAGGCCTCTGCCTGGGGCTTCAAGCCTACCTTTCCAGACTCAGGGCTCCGGTGTTCTGTGCTCCTCACAGCACTCCTTACCCTCCCATTTCTCCACCTGCAGCCACCTCTTCCCCACCTTGTGCCCCTCGCAGAACTCCTCCTCATCCTGTGAGCCCAGCTCCATGCAGCCCTCTGTGACTTCTCAGGGCCCACAGTGCCTGAGGCCTCAGAGCAAGCTCTCAGCAACTGAGCCCCGAGTTGGCACCTAGAGAGAAATTTGACCTCCTCCTTAGCCTGGGCCCCAAACAGAGAATCCAAGAGAGGCCTGTCACTCAAGAGCAGAGTAGGGGATATCCATTTTGGTGGCACTTTCTTGCATCTGGCTGGAGCAAGCAGTGGCGGAGTTCAGAGCAAGAGACAACTTCAATAAATGTTTGGGAAACAACATGTCCCCTTGCTTTCAGAGGAGGATAAAAGAGTTGGAAAGGAGACAAGCTCTCCTCCCCGCCATCACCCCCCAGCAGACACAGAAAGCTCCTGGGGCCATTCTGGGGAGTGGGGGCCCCATGTGCCCTAGAATCTCCCCACAGCCTGTCTCACCCAAGAGGAGACAAAGACAAGTTTTCAGAAAAAGCAGGAGGAGGAGCCAGGGGGAGTGAAACCATTGCTGTCACTGTGCAGAAAGCCGCATCATAGAGAGCAACACAAAGCTTGGGCATCAGGAGGGCTCACGCCATGGCAGAGTCAGAAAGGCAGCCCTGGGGAGGGGGGTCTTCTCCATCCTTAGCACCATTAAGTTTGGGGCCAGGGTTGGCTCCTCGGGTGTACCTCCAGTCAAGTCTCATAGGGCCCTGCACTGGAGTGCAGTGGTCCATCATAGATCACTGCAACCTCCAACTCCTGGCCTCAAGAGACCCTCCTGCCTTGGCCTCCCAAAAGGCTGGGGTTATAGGCATGAGCCACCATGCCCAGCCAATAGTTTTATCTTTGAATTTGTGTTTTGAAGTGAAGTCCGATGGGACAATGGAGCATGGACCAGGGGCTCTCGAATGGTCCTACTTCCCTCTGTCTCCCTAGAACAGGTTCTTGGCCCACCCTTCTGCCCCCAGGAGCCCCAGGCCCCTTCTGACAACCCCCTCCGTGCCCCTGGGTGGCAGCAACTGGAGGGAGAGGACAAGCCTCTTGCCAACCCCCGACCCAGGTACCTACAGGTGGCACTGAGGTCGTAATACTCTTGGGGGTTACCACCCCATCCCTACCAGCAGGACATGGTACATCAGTCCAGCGGCTGGTAAGAAAGGTACCCCAGCTGTTGGTGGGGTGCACACACGCCCAGAACCATGGAGCAAGGCCTCTGGATGCCTATAAAGGTCTGCATGAGCATCCCCATGCCCCCAGGGAGTACAAAATTAAATACCAGATAAAAAGTACCATAACAAGTTGAAACACGACAGAAGAAAGGAAAAGCTTTATATTTTAGTAACTTAAATTGCACTCTGTTCCTGCTCTTTGAACAAGGGGCCCCACATTTTGCACTAGGACCCACAAATTGTATAGCTGGTCCTGGTTAGGGTTCATGCATATGAAGTTCGTTTCAATTCCAAACCTCTCTCCTCCCCTTCCTCAGCTGCGTTAGAACCTTTCAGCCTCTTCTGCTAAGTGGTGAAAACAGACAGAAAAACCCCAGGTGGCAACGACAGAGACTGAGGAAGACCTGGGCCATTTCCCCCTCCAGGCTTGCTCTGTGCTCCCAACTTTTCTTACCAAGTGAAGGATGCTGACAATAGGCTCTGGTGGCAACATCAGGCCCTTTCATCCTCAAATAGGCCAAACACAAGCTTGGAATAAGGCAGCCTTGTGCCTCGGAGCTGCAGATGAAAGGAGAGTGGGGACAGAGGCACAGCCCTCAGACATGGGTATCAAAACAAAAGGAACAGCCGAAGCCAGAGGGAGAATGAAGCTGCCTGAGGAAGAAAGGGGAGTGCAGAGGTTCTAAGTTAAGGAGCCAGGACATTCGTCTAGGTCTCCACAGGAGAAAACTGCAGCTTGCACCTCCAAAGGAGAAGGCTGTCAGCTGGAGGAAATGGGAAATGAAAATTGTTGAAAGGCAGCAGGACTAGAGTTCAAAATAGACCCGATCTGACTATTTTTCCTGCTGTTCACAGCCCCTCTTTCTGTCCCTTGCAGAGAGCGAGCCCATACTCAGGGAGTCTGCCTATGTGAAGAAAATGCTGGAAACTCAGGCAATCCAGATCGGGGCCAGGTTTCTCTCCCACAGAACCTGTGGTCCTAGAAGGCTTTCTTTTTAGAAAAACAAACAAGAAAGAATCCTTCTCCACTGAGTATAAAGAAAGGCAACAGGGTTTGTTGTTCATCACTTACCACTGGTATTCCCGAAAGCAGGAGATGGGGGCAGAATCATAAGCTATTTTAGCATCTGCCAAGGTCTGAACACATTTCCCCAAGACAAAGTCACTCCATCTGTTTCTTAATAAAGGCAATTTGTTTGGTCAGAGTGGGCCAGTGGGGCAGTTTCTCAGTCAGCCAAGTTATAAGGGACACTACAGGATAGTTAGAAATGTAGCTACCAGGGAAAGTACGTTAGAGAGATTCCTTCCTCTCGGGAAGAGTGATTGGAAGAAATATTTTGATGAGACTGGGGGAGAAGGAGGCATCAGCCTGCTCCCAAGGGTCTTATTCATATAATACGGGTAGCCACTAAGCTGCCTTCTCGTTTTTTTGAGATGAATCTCAGCCGGGCACAGTGGCTCATGCCTGCAATCCCAGCACTTTGAGAGGCCAAGGTGGGCAGATCATCTGAGGTCAGGAGTTCGAAACCAGACTGACCAATAAGTGAAACCCTGTCTCTACTAAAAATACAAAATTAGCTGGGCATAGTGGTGCATGTCTGTACTCCCAGCTACTTGGGAGGCCGAGGCAGGAGAATCGCTTGAACCCGGGTGGTGGAGGTTGCAGTGAGCCAAGATTGCGCCATTGCACTCCAGCCTGGACAACAAGAACAAAACTCCATCTCAAAAAAAAAAAAAGAGAGAGAGAGAGAGAGAGAGAGAGATGGAGTCTCACTCCATTGCCCAGGCTGGAGTGCAGTGTTGTGATCGGCTCACTGCAACCTCTGCCTCCTGGGTTCAATCGATTCTCCTGCCTCAGCCTCCCAAGTAGCTGGGATTACAGCTACCCGCCACCACACCCAGCCAATTTTTTGTATTTTTAGTAGAGACAGGGTTTCACCATGTTGGCCAGGCTGGTCTTGAACTCCTGACCTTAGGTGATCCACCCACCTCAGCCTGCCAAAGTGTTGGAATTATAGGCGCGAGCCACCACACCCAGCCAGTCACTAAGCTTCTTTCTAAGAAAGGTGGTTTCTGGTTTCCTGAACGCTCTTGTTTTGTAAGTCAAGTGTATCTAGAAAGCAAGAGAACTGCCAAAGAAATCAGAGGCGGACTAGGGCTTGGCACTCGGGCTCTTCCACGCCCCTCTCAGACACCACACTCAGCCACTCTTAAAACTCTTAAGATCTCTTAAAATGCGAGTTCCATGTTGGGAAATGAAAGATGCAGGGGTGGGGTCAGTTTTCCATGAAAACTAGGGAAAACTAGATGTGGTACAAAGACTGGGGATTTTGAAGCCAGACAGGCCCTGGGTCAAACTCAAACCTTGCCACTTACTAACTGCATGTCCTTGAGCCAAGTTCTTCATTGATCTCTACATCTCAGTTTCCCATCTGAATAATGAGGATGTTTAGAGACTTCCTTTGACATGATAAAATATCTCTAAGAAGGAAACACTAGGCCTTCCACAGAAACGAAGAATGAGAAAAAGATGCCCACCGTCTACTGCTCTGTAACATTGGTCAGAGGCGATAGTCAATGTGATTAGACAAGAGAAAGTACTTGGTATAAGAATTGGAAAGAAAGAGGGAAAAATTTGGTCTTTCTGGAAATCCCAGAAGGAATAAGGTAAAAACTATACAACAAACAATAAGACAATTTAGTAAAGTGGCATGCTATAAAATAACATCAAAAAGCAATACTGAGGCCAGGCATGGGGGCAAATGCCTGTAATCAAAGCACATTGTGAGGTCAAGGCAGGAGGATCACTTGAGCCTGGGAGGTTGAGGTTACAGTGAGCCATGATTGTACCACTGCACTCCAGCATGGGTGATAGAACAAGACCCTGTCTCTAAAAGAAAAATAAATAAATACATGCTGCTGGGTGTGGTGGTACAACTCTGTAGTACCAGATATTCAAGAGGGTGAGGCAGGAGGATTGCGTGAGCCCAGGACTTTAAGAACAGCCTGGGCAACAAAGTGAGGCCCATCTCAAAACAAATCATAAACAATGCTGTTTATATATAATCAAAAAAGACGAAAGAGATGAGAAAATCTCATTTATGATAGCATAAGATGAACTACTTCTAAATAAACTTCAGAAATGTCCAAAATCTGTATTAAACAATCATCAAATCTTTCTGAAACACACAAAATAGTCTTGAACAAACAGAAAGAAATACCATGCACTCAAATAGAAAGACTCAATAGCATAAAGATGTCTCTTCTCCCAAAGTTAATTTATAAACTTGTTGCAATCCTAATTTTTAAAACACCATCTTTTTTGCTAAAGTTAGATGAGTTGATTATAAATTCCATTTGTAAGAACAAAAAGACAAAAATGTCCAGGAAAGACAACATAAGAAAGAGTTAAGGGGAGGAGGTTGGAGAGGTGACCAGCAGCCCCAGCAGACATTAACATATTATAAAGTCTCTGTAATTAACATAGTTTAGCATTGGCGCAAAAAAGATCAGACGACCAAAGAACAGAATAGAAAATTCTATAGTAAGCTCTACTGTGTTTGGAAATTTAGTATTGATAAAGGCAGCATTTGAAACCAATAGAGGGAAGGGTGGACTTTTTAATAAGTGATATTCAGACAGGAGGATCACTTGAGCCTGGGAGGTTGAGGCTACAGCGAGCCATGATGGCACTGCTGCACTCCGGCCTGGGTGACCCTGTCTTGAGGAAAATAATAAAATTGGATCCATTTCTTGCTGTACCCTAGGGTCAATTCTAAATGTATCCTAGACATAAATGTCAAAAATGAAACCATACAAGCGGAAAACATAGGTGAATTCTGGTGAAAATTTTCCTTGTTACAATTCAAAATCCAAAAGCAACAAAGGAAAATGTTGATACATTTGATTAACAAAAATTTAAAAATTTTGCACTTCAAAATATCATCATAAACAAAATTAAAAGATAAATGACAAGCTAGAAAAAAACGTAATGTAGGATATAAAAGGTTAAAATAGCCCTATTCTATATACAGCACTTAAAATTTGAGTTTAAAAAAAGTCAATGGCACTCTTTTATTTTTAAATATGTTAGAGATATGAACAGACAGTTGACATAAAAAAATACATGAAAATCGCTCCTAATGTCTCAAATGCACCCATAATAAGAGAAATGTTTAAAATTTACCTGAGATACCATTTTTACCTAGCCGATTAGCAAAACTCTAAAAGTGTGTCAAACTATTTTGTTCCTGAAGCTCTAAGAAAACAGGCAAGTTTACACAGTGTTGATGGGAATAGAAAATGTTACAACCCCTACAGAGAAGAATATGGCAACAGCTATATGATTTGGCAACAAATTATACAGGCATTATGTGTACATAATTTGGCAACAAATTATATAGACATTTATGTCTATATAATTTGACCCAGCAGTCCTGTTTCTAGGACTCACTCCCAAAGACACATTGGCAAAAATAGGAACAAGAAGTATGTACAAAGCTGTTCATTGCAATCCCATCTGTAACACCAAAATACTGGAAACAATCTAAATACCTACCAATAGGGGACTAGCTGAATAAACCACAATGCATCTGCAAAGGAACAAGGAGTAGCTCTATAACTACTATGGAGTGATGATCTCCAGGATACGTTATTGAGCTAAAAGGCAAGATGGAAAGAGTGTGTTTTTCATTCTACCATCTAGCTAAGAAAAGGGAAGGATATGAATTTATACATACATATTTGTTTACATTGAAAAAATGGAATAAAACAAACCATAATTGTTTTTAAATGTTACTTATAGGAGGGTGGAGGGAAAAGAGTAGCAGGGAAAGGAAGCACACTAGAGTTCTTTTAATTTATCTTGTTATGTGGAGATGACTTCGGAATCACAAAAATATCTAACCAAATTGTATAACAAAATTATATTTCAGAAAGCCAATTCTTAGAATCAAAAATAAAAGGGAACAAATGAATCCAACTATGTATCAAGTTGGTCACATAGTCACACAAAGAACTATTCCAAGTGACTTTTTAAACCACAGGAATTTGACTGTATGTTCCTAGTAGAGATGCAAAAGAGAACAGGAAAAAAAAAAAAAACAAGTTTTCAGTAATCATATTGGTGATGGTAGCCCTGGCACTGTTATTCTGACACCGGTGTGTGTGTGTGGGTGCGTGTGGGTGTGTGTGCGCATGCGCACGCACGTGCACATATGTTTACTGCAGGATAAAGAGAGTAACTATATTTGTGTTATTGAAAACTGAGACTTGAATGTGAGTGAAAAAAGATACAGTTGTAAGATGCATGATGTTTAGTGACAATTATTTAGTCTTGAATTTAAACTGGAATTATCAGTATACAGTCATGATATATGTGATTATAAAAATAAACACATGCGTATTTCCAAGTCTGACCACTGAAAAGATGTAGAAGCAATGGCCACCTTATTGACAATGAGAATTTTAGTCTCATATTTGGGTCTCTAACAATCATCTTTCACTAAAAGAATGGGGGTTCCTTGTAGAAATGGCTGAATCCAGGTTTGAGGATAGGAAATATACAAGATGAGTCTGAAACATCTTGTCATACAAGAAAGTAAGGATGCTATGAAAAACTACTACAGTCATGTCAGAAGATTTAGGAGCCAATTCAAATAAGCTCCCATGAACCAAAGATGGTTGGGAATCAATAAGAATATTATCAGGGCTTCCAGTCAAGTGAACAAAACACATCCACGTGCTGGGAGGGTGGCACACCCCAACACCACAGAGACAGAAGCCCCTGTGCTCAGGACTCTTCTACATCTCATACTGTGGAATCTAAAGCAACAGCAAAGCTGAGGTCCAATTGCCATAAGGATGGACACCAAGGAGCCTGCACTGGGGACAAAAAAAGAAATCAAGCAACATGAACCATGAAGACCGGAGCATGCAGCATAAGAAAGAACAAGAAAGGCGGGACCAGGCAATTCAACAGGGTAAGGCGGTAAGGCGCCTTCCCCCACCTAGCTCTCTTCTCTTGCTGAGCCACATGAAGTTACTAGCAAGGAAGATAAGTTATCTAGTTGTATCCAGAGTATGCTTGGAAACTATGGTGAAATGAAGGATTTTATAGAGACAAATCTATACCAAGGCTTACCGCAATTTCCAAGCCTACAGTACCACCAATAACAGATGAAGATGGACTCCAGTAGGACCTCTGCACCCAGCATTTCTCAGTCTCAGAAACAGTCCTCAGGCTTACAGAGTGGACACAGTAGCCAGTAGACCAGGGCAGGTGGCGGCAGCAGCACTAACGGTGGTGGCCAGAGACATGACTGTGACTCATATAGCAGCAGAGGGAGAAGACCAGACAAAAGGGCCAGCATGGATCACAGCACTACAGGCCGTGCTCTTCCAGCCCTGAAAAGCCCTAGGCTGTCTCTTGGTGAAGCACCCGTCATTCCAGGTATCATGGAATGATCAGCATAGCAAGGAACATCAGTGCTCCAAATCACCTCGGGCCCCTGATGCAAACTGGAATTCTCCTCTCATGTATCTTTTCCAACTGGCCAGCACTCAAATCAGTCTTTCCCACCTTCACTGATGTCAAAGTTCAGTTCAATGTTACAGAAACCTACTGCCTGTGTGCAGCCCCTGGGCAGACAGGAGTCCGAGGAACCAAAGCTGTCCTCTGAGTGCTACAGTGGCCGATCTCATGGTGCAGCACATATGAGCTGCCGCCCAGGAGCAAGGCACATCTTGTCAGGCTGAAAATACCTTTCCAACCGCTGCCTGTAAATCACACATTCAGAGCTTTCAACATTGTGACTGTGAAGCAATTGAACATGAAATTCTGATTGAACTCGAACTGCCTCTTTGCCTTAAAAGTAAAGAATGTAAACGTTTAGAGATTTTTTTTTAATTGTAAAGAAAGACTTGTAAGTGACCCCCAAGTGAATCCAGAGAGACCTGTTAGCTCCCCTCTTGGGAAACAGAGAAAATGTCATTTACAACTTTCAAATATTAACATGATAAGTCAGTTACAAAATAAAAGCATGATCGATCAATTTTTTAAAAGGATATTAAGAACATTAACTGCAATAGGCTGAAACCCATCCAATATATCAGTATAATACCAAAACAACAAAAACACTAATCACCCTTGGAGTCCACTGAGGAACCAACTCATCATTTTTAAAACTGGTAAATAATGAGAGAAAATAAAACATTTTCCTGCCTTTTTTGTGAGACCTATAGGTTTTATGAGGTAAGAAAAAGAAATAAAGAGAGGAAGTATCTTTTTATAGAAGTATTCCAGCTAACAAAGAAAAACAGTAGATTATTAATTTTATTTATAGCTATAATAAAACAATGGCTCTAGGCAATAACAATAATCAAATGGCTATACCATCACAAAAATGCGACCAGCCATCATTCTGTATCTCCTGGTGGAGTATATATCACTACCTGTGAAGTAGTCTGGCAAACAAAAACCCTGAATGTGATTAAGCCTTAAGATAAAACTACTAATTTACAGAAAAGACAAGGGTCGGATGAACAGGTGAATTTTATAGTAAGCTCAACAGTAGTTGGAAATTTAGCATCAATAAAGGCAGCACCTGAAACCTATAGAGGGAAGAGTGGACTTTTTAATAAGTGATAGTCAGACAACCAGACAGTCCTAAGGAGAATACTAAAATTATTATTATAGGGATGAAATCAGCAAAATCCAGACTCTGGGAAACTATAGGACAAAAGACCCAATTTTTTAACAAATAAAAACTGCAAAGGAAGGGAGATGGTAAGATAAACCTATACATTAAAAGAGACTAAATTGACATATCAGCACACCAAAATGGGCTTTTTTGGATCACTACTCAAGCAAACTATTAAAAAATATATTAGATGCTTGAGAAAAGATAAACACTGACTAGATATTCGATGGCCGGTAAAGTATTATGCAGGTATTATTAATTTTTAGACGTGAGCATGGTTGTGAAGTCACGTGTTTCTTTTAAAGCATTCTTAAAATTTGCCAACACATGCTGAAATATTGGAAAAAGAAAAAACATGATGTCTGGGATTTGTTGAAAATAATCGCAGGCAGAGTGGCAAGATATGTGGATATAAGTAAAACAAAATAGGCCACGTGCTTATAATCAAGGAAGCTGGATGACGCGTATATGGGGTCCATTATACCAGATTTCGTTTGACTTACGTTTGAAATTTTCATAAAAATGCAGCTAGAAGGCCTGCCTCATGGGGTTGGTGCAGAAATGCAAGTGAAATGTGTAAATCGCCTGGCACAGAATCAGTGCCCTATTTAAGTTTGTGGAGTTGAATAAACTTGAAGACGCATTAAATGAGCAATAACCCATGCAGCTGCTTACCTGTGCGCGGATCGACCAACAGATGCTGTGGGAGTTTCCAGAAAGCGTAGGGTGTTGATTAGTTCTCAGCAAGGGTGCCCCAGGAAGTGGGAACCGAACGTGGGTCCCAAGGAACGTGCCGGAAGACGGCCCTGCAGAGCGGGGCCCAGCGTGGACCACGGTGGGAGCGGGCCTGGCGTCCGCGGGGCAGGCTGGGTACGGGGCGGGCCTCCAGCCCGGGCCGCTGCTCTGTTTCCCTCCCTCTCCTTTGCCAGAGCCTGGCACAGAGAGGCAAACCTCGATACACATTGGGCGTTCAAGAAACGGTTGGTGGTGAAAGTTGAATATGGAACCAGACAGGCTCCCAGTTTCAATGCACAAGTCCACATCAGGGATCCCCTAAAACTCCAGTCCAGCAGTGAGACAGGAAGCGGCTGCGATGCCTGACACAGCGAAACAAGGCCGCGGAATCCTCTGCAGCTGTGAGAGACGAACCAGGACGCTGGTTCGATACTGACGTGGAGCTGGCGCCAAGCTGTATTGCTGAGTAAAGGTGGGCTGCGGAACCACGCGTGTGCTCTGCTACTATTTGTGTTCCTTAGGAAGCAGAGCGCGGACCCTCTGGAAGCACACATAGTGACAGTGGGGGCTGCTGATGAGAGGCCTGGGGCTGCAGACAGGACAGGAGGCTTACTTTGGGGTATACGCTTTTCGGTACTGTTTGGAGGTTTTACCTTAAATAAAATATACAGTAGTAAATAAAACTCTTGTCAATGGCTTTTGGGATAGGAGAAGCAGTCACTCCTATCAGGTCTTGGGGCAGGGGAAGCCTTCAAAACTGCGCAAAGGCAAGAGAACCAACCCTTCTACGGAAGTGTCCGGGTGGGAGAGAAGACCCATCTCCACAGCTCCTCTCAAATCAAACCCAACCAAATTAAACATCCGTAGAGAAGAGCAATAGGAAAGATGTTCTAAAGAGCTACACTCTCCAGAAAAGCTAAATTAAAACTAATCCAGGCAGCTGGCACAAGTGCTGAGGACAAACGCGGTGGCTCTTTACGGGGAATTAGTGACAGAATGGCTGAACCAAGCAGAATGCTAGGCAGGGTCCCCAGTGTTCTCCCAGAGGGTTTATGCTGATCCGCAGAAGTTGAGGACTCAATTTAGGCAAATAAAACCTAGTTTATTGTCTTCTGGCTGGGGAAAGCACATAAAGACTCATTTATCTGGTTGTAAATGAGCTAGTAGAGCTGGCTGTCACAAATGCATTATTCAGCAGAAATGAGAAGTGATTTCAGCAGTCCTCAGGAGGCTGTAGCAGGGCACAGGAGTGGAAATCTCCACCACGACGCTAACCACCGCTGAAGAGCAACTTGTCCTTTTTAGTTACCTATTTATTCCAGGACCAGTGAATAACTATCTAAATAAGCGCTATCTAAATAACACGACAGTGTGGAGACCGAAATAGTGAAGCTAGAAAGGCCCCCTCTTTCATCAGGCTCTGGGCAAACTTATGGAGAAGACAAAGTCCCCTGCTGAATGTAACTGCCCACACCTGCCAGCCCCTCTACTCACCTCTGTGCTCTCTCCTCTACTCACACCTGTCCTCACTCCTTTACTCACCCCTGCCCTCTCCCCTCTACTCGCCCCTGTCCTGTCCCCTCTACTCACCTCCATCCTCAGCCCTCTCCTCACCCCTGCCCTCGCCCCCTCCCCTCTCCTCACCCCTGCCCTCCTCCCCTCTCCTCACCCCTGCCCTCACCCCCTCCCCTCTCCTCACCCCTGCCCTCACCCCTCCCCTCTCCTCACCCCTGCCCTCTCCTACTTCCCCCTGCCCTCTCCCCTCTACTCACCCCTGTCCTCTCCCTCTACTCACCCCTGCCCTCTCCCTTCTACACACCCCTGTTCTCTCCCCTCTCCTCCCTCCTAGCCCTACTGCCCAGAGAACTTCCAGGCATCATTTCCAGCTTTCAACTTCACTTCATCTTCATCACCTTCATTCCCACCCCCAGGGACCTTTCTCCAGCTCTGAGGAGAAAGGTTACGTGATGGAGGGTTTTATCATTTACCCACTGTGGAAACATGGGCCTTGTTTTGTTCATCTGCGTAATGAAGATGAAACCATCGCTCTCACGTGAGGAGTAACTGGGACAAGGGGAAGCCCCAGGAGGTAGGGGGAGGTCCCTGAGGAGATTGCCTGGGAAATGAATTGCTCACAGTGGCATCCAGCCCACTCAGGCCAGGAACTTCTCCGGGGACAGTCTTGGGTAGGCCCCTGAATTCCTGGCTGCAGTTTGCCCAGATCCAGCCACCCCCAGAGTGGGTACAGGCACTCCGGGAGTTCTCTGGGTTCACCTCCTGTGAGGCATGTACCTGCTCGATCCCAGCAGCCAAAAACTGCTGAGAACATACCTATGATTTTTCCTCACAAAATCATGTTCCTTCCCTAACAAAATAATCTACTGCCATAAGACTCATGAGGATAAAACCACCCAGTCTTCACTGTGAACTGCAGGCCTCAGATATGACCCTTGTGTTTGCGTGACATCTGCAAGCTTTAACAAGAATTTTTACTCTCCGTCCTAATTTGGGCCTCTCCATAATGTATGGGGTCACCCAGGAAGATGGGATTATGCGCAGTGTATCTGTCACCTTGGGCTGCCAGAACAAAAGCCCATAGGCAGCGTGTCTTCAACAACAGAAATGCATTTTCTCCCTGTTGTGGAGGCCAGAAGTCCAAGATCAAGGTGTCAGCAGGATTCTTTCTCCTGAGGCCTCTCTCTATGGCTCATGGAGGGGTATCTTTGCCCTGTGTCCTCATGCTGGCTTCCCTCTGCACATCTGTGTCCAAACTTCCTCTTCTCAGAAGGGTGCCAGGCATCTTGGAGTAGGGCCCACCGTCAGGACTTCATTGTAACTGAATCACCTCTTTAAAGACTGTGTCTCCAAAAACAGTCACATTCTGAGGTACTGGGGGTTAGGATTTCAACATGGAAATTTAGGGGTGGAAGGACACACTTCAGCCCATAACACCCATTTTACAGATAAAGAAACGGAGGCCACAGTTAGTGTTCCAGCCAGGATCAATTCAGTGTTGTTTCTATCCCTAAAATACTGTTAAGAAACGTCCTGTCTTGGGAGGCCGACGTGGGTGGATCAGGTGGTCAGGAGATCAAGACTATCCTGGCTAATACAGTGAAACCCTCCCTGTCTCTACTAAAAATACAAAAAATTAGCCAGGCGTGGTGGCACATGCTTGTAGTCCTAGCTACTCGGGAGACTGAGGCAGGGGAATCACTTGAACCCGGGTGGCAGAGGTTGCAGTGAGCCAAGATTACGCCACTGCACTCCAGCCTGGGCGACAGAGTGAGTCTCAGTCTCAAAAAAAACAAAAAAAAAACTTCCCGTCACACTCATTTATAAGCCAAGAGTTAGTGCTGTCCCAGAACCCGAAGGGTATGTGGGCCCACAGTCTAGGTAGAGCGCCCCTGTTTTATAAAATAGAGCTATAGTGGGCACAGACCCCATTCTGTGAGGAGTTCAGACTCTGGGATGTGCCTCCTTTTTCTGCCCTTCTCTGCCTCTTTTAATTCGGAAGAAAACATCAGAAAGGGTGATTGATTATTCCGCGAGCACATCTCTAACTGGAACTAATTGCTTTAACCGGGATGCATGGGACGCACGAGGCTGGGCGGCTTCCGACCCGTAAGACGGCTCAGAACTGACGGAAGTTTAATAGCTTTGCTGCCCGGGAATAGCACGGCCCTCCTTGGGATTTCTCGTTTTCTTTTTCAGTGATTTTAATACTCAGAAGAATGTGCTGACCAGTCAGCACTCGAGGCAGAACGACTTTATCTTAGAGTTCAGGGACTCCCCATAGTGCGTGGCTCCGGCTCGCCCAAGCCACTCCACCACAGGTGAGCAGCTGCTCTCGTAGGAGAGGCCTGGCATGAGGGTTTCCACAGACTGCTGGGCTGGGACCCCTGCCCCCACACAGGGGCGATCATCTCTCACCACCACCTAGCCCAGCAGTGTGGGCCGAGATGCCAGTCTCCACGGGGTGAGGCATGGCCTTGTTAAATCCCACCAGCCAAAGACCCCTGAGCACGTACTCATAGGTGGAAATGCTGCATTAGCATGGGGCAGTGACAGAGAAATGTACCAGGAGAACCCAGGACATCTCAGGAAGAGGGAGTTGGGAAGGGCTTGTTATGAGGTTTAGGCCTGTGTTTGATGGTTTGGGGAAAGGTTTCAGAAAGGCTTGCTCTGCGTTTGATGCTGTCAGGAAGGAGGGGCGATTTGATAATTGGGGCTCTTCATAATCTTTATGCAGGAGGTGGAAGGAACAAAGCAGGCACAAAACTGCCATTAGTGAAACAGCAGCAGCCACTTGTTGCTGGAGTCAGCTGGAAGAGGGGATGTTGAGGTTTTGTGGTTGCAGAGCGTCCCTGCCTCTGTTTAGGTAGAGTTACTGTGTGCCTTTGTCTCCTTCTCCTTCCACCATGATCACAGAGTGAGCTGGTCTGATATCGCTGATGTTCTGTAAATGCTCGTTTACAGAATATCAGCTGTCAGCTGCCCTCCATCGGGGCCATGGTTTTACTTCCTCACATCAAGCAGGCATCCTCAGCCTCCTCCTCTACAGCAGTGGGACGACCACGGAGGCAGAACGGAGGTGCGAGTGACCTCTTGCCTCACATGTCCTATGCAGACCCGCGAGGCTGGGGGCTGAGATGTAATTGCTTGGGCTGTGCTGTGACTTTAAGAGCAGAGCCCACTCTATGCCTCCCACGTGCTGAGCAGGATGTGCCTGCAGAACCCACACTCCTGCCTGTCTCGCCCGTCTCTCCCCCAGAATTTGTCTTCACAGTCCTGCATCTACGCAATCCACCGAGGTAGAACATAGCAAGTCTAGCTGACTCCTTCCCAAAAGAGAGGCCCTGGCCCCATGACTAACCCCTGGGAGTCCATTTCCTTATCTGTACATTGAGGGAGAATGATCCTCGTTTCATAGGACTGCTGTAGGGATGCTGGCTAGAGATAATGCATGTGAACTAGAAAGTGTGCGTCAGGGAGAGAGGAACCTGTCCTCTCTGGCTTTCTGCTGTTTCTCTATCACCCAGGGTGGCGGCCAGCACATAGATGCATGATAAATATTGGTTACATCAACAAATGAAAGTGCCCCACAATGTAATCAGTAACTAAGAGGCAGCCATGTTGGTTTCCCAGGGCTGCCATAACAAAATATTACAAACTGGTGGCTTAAGACAACAGAAAGCTATTCTCTCACAGGTCGGGAGACCCCTGTCTTCATTCTCCCGTATGTCTGTGTCCAAATTTTCCTTTTCTCATAAGGATGCCAGTTACATTAGATGACAACCTACCCTAATGACCTCAACTTGATGACATCTGTAAAGATCTTATTTCTAAAAAAGGTCACCTTTACAGGTACTTGGGGTCAGGACTACAACTTATCTTTTGGATGGAACACAATTAAATCCATAACGCCAGCAATCATTCTTTCACATTATAGTCCTGAATCCCATTAGTGTCTTGTTTTGTCAACTGTCATTTAAAAAGGTTCCAGAAATGTCAATATTTCTGCACCTAACCCATTTCATCCTCTCTTCCTTTTGTACTTGAAATTAAACTTCACTTCCTATCAAACTACTTGGGCTACTGGGGTCCGGAAAGGAAAGCCGTACGGGGAGCCCAAGAGAATGCTGTTCATACAGTAGAAACACAGTAAATGCCATTGAGCTTCTGTGTGACCTTGGACACGTTACTCCACCACTCTGAGCCTCAGTTTTCCCAACTGGTAGATAAAGGCATTGGTTCTCGCTGACATCTCCCTTCAGACACACAGGGAATAGGCCAGATTCCCTTTTAGAACTCTGTCAGGCAGATGAGATGGATCCTTTCCCTGAACATGCAGAGACCTGGTACCAACAACTCCTACCTCTGCCTTTACCTCTGTGTGCCCTGAGATGAAGCCTTTTCCCTCTGAGGCTCCTTATGTGTAAAATCAGAGGGTAGAATGTTCTGATCTCCCAAGCCCGCAGCCATAGAGGAGGCGGTCACTGCTCCTCATCTCTCAGCAGTGGATGAAGCCTGTAGAAGAGAGACAGCCTCCGATGAGCTCCTTGCCCCCATCCTTTGGTTGACTGGCTGGAAATGAGAATGTTCAGTACATTTGGGGTACCTCCTTCATTCCTGAGGGTCAGTTGGTAGCCTATGCCCCAACATTGATGAAGTAGCATTTGTATTAACCCCCAGCCCAACACCTGCCAGAATATAGCCCAGGTGTTGCCAAATGGCAGTGTAGGGAGAAATTGTCTGTACAGGGGTTTCCCGAGAGACAGAAAAGCCAGCATCTCGCCCAAGTTCACAAAAGCCCAGATTAAACCAATGAACAGCTGGGATTTCCAACTTGGACCACCCCCAGGATCATGCCTGCCTAGAGCTGGTACTGAATACTTGGGCCTTCTTGCTCCTTCTCGGACACATGCCATCATGGTTCCAGATACCCACTGCTGTGATTCTGAGCTTCCTTGTTACACTGAAAATCCTCAGAGCAGAGGTATGGTCTGATTATTTCCAAACCTAAAACCTAGCACAATGCCAGGCACGAAGAAAGAAGAGAAGGAAGTCAGGAAGGCAATAAGGAAAGCAGGAAGGATGGAAGAGGAAGGAAGAAGGGAGGGAGGGAGACAGACACTGAGACAGAATATCACAGTGGCTATGGGTGTCAGCTATGGAGTGTAAAAGAACTGAGTTCAAACTGGTTTTGCCATTGGCTGGCTTTGTGACTCAAGGCAAATCGCTTAATCTCTCTGAATTCCAACGTTCTGATCTGTAAAATGAGGGTACTATTTATTCCACAGGGTTGTTGTGGGAATTAAATAATTCACTTAGAACACTTAGCATAGTGCCTTGCCATGGTAAGCATTCGGCAAACTGTGGCAATAATTCGTGTCATCATTTCAAGAAGTTAATAACCACATTGGCTGCATAGCCCTTCTGACATCATCTGCCCCGCCACCCTCGGGTGGTGGGGGGTGGCGGGGGGAGGGGGAGAAATGGGCATTTGCACGGCGGTGCACAGGGATGGTCCCGCTGTCTCAGGAGCATTCCGCTTTGCGGCAGCGGTCTCAGAGTGGCCTGCGGACCAAGTCAGAGTCGCCAGAGCCCCTTTGAGGTGGGCGCGTCTGGGCTACTGCCTCTGTCCTGGTTCTCTTGGCAGGTGGCGCCACCTGCTGGCTGCTCCAGGAACTGTCTTGCATACCTAGTCACCCAGCTGCAAAATGTTATTTGTGTCCAGCCCTGGATTCCTACAATCCTCCCGACTGCCAAAGCCACCTTGATGCTGGGAAGCCAGTCACGCAATTTATACTGCCCTGCAGTCGTCCTGTTCATGTCAAAATTTCCAGGACAACTCCCAATCTCCCGAGGATTATAAATCAACCATAAAATTTCATTTTGCCCTGAGACTTTACATAGATTAACCAGCTAGTCTGTTCCTATTTTCTTCTGCTTCTGTTCGTGCCAGAAGAAACTTCCTTTCCTTCCTTTTTCAGGTGTATTCTGGGTTGCTTTGGAGCTTAGGTCGGAGCCTGAGTTTAGAGTCAAGGGTCCTGAGTTCCAGTCTCAGCCCACCAAATACTTTTGCCCAGGTCCCTAATCTCTTCCACCTCCAGCTGCTTTATCTGGAAAAGGACGGTTATCAGCATCATGGTCCTGATCCCTTTGTGTGGCGATGGTGGTGATGTTGCTGTTGTTCTTAAGACCGAGTCTCACTCCATCACCTAGGCTGGAATGCAGCGGTGCAACCTCTGCCTCCAGGTTCAAGCAATTGTCATGCTTCAGCCTGTCCAGTAGCTCGGATTACGGGTGTGTGCCACCATATCCACTAATTTTTGTGTTTTTAGAGATGGGGTTTCACCATGTTGGCCAGGCTAGTCTCAAACTTCTGACCTCAGGCGGTCTGCCTGCCTCAGCCTCCCAAAGTACTGTGATTACAAGCATAAGCCTTTGTGCCTGGCCTGGTTCTGATCCTTTTGAAATTTAAAGGAGAATGAAATCAGGGTGAAAAGCCTTGGTCATGTCAGAAACAAGGCTACAACTCTTTAGCCTGTGGGTGTAACTAGTGTCACATGTAAATACAGAATCTTGGGTGATGGTGGCATGCTTCGGCCCTACCTTCTTCCTCACCAGCAGCTTCTCAGTGTGACATTATCATGGTGGCTACTATAAGGCTGGCACGGGTTTCACTTTTATTATGGTCATTCATGAGTTACTTAATGAGGGCCTACTATGCACCAGGCACTATGAGAATTCAAATATTAGAGTCAAAATTCTTGGACTCTGGGACCTGGAGGTCTAGGAGGGATGAAGCATAAACAAATCCACACATTGGTCCATCACTGTCATGTGCCAAGCACTGTGCTGGGCATGCGATGAATGCCAACCACAGGTCGAACAGGAAGGACTCACGTAGTTACAAACACAGCTTTGGTTTGATAGGGACCTCGCTCAAGATTCCTTTCAACTTGCTCAGTGGGTGGTACTCTTCTCAACCCCTGGGCAAAAGCATGGAGGGTCCCGTGATTTTTCTGATGACTTGCAGGAAACCAAAAATGTCACACTCGTTTTAAGTCACAAAACAGTCTCAATTCAGGAAATAGAGTGTCTAGTTGATATATATTACCCAACACATCAACCCTCATTTTTCTCCCCTGCTTGGTAGGGCCAAGCACGTGGTGGGTGGGGGAGGGGCTGAGGACAGCTCCATCTCTCTTTCTTGCTATTCTCACTCCCACTTCACAATGGCTGTTTCTAGCCCACTGAAATCTAAGCAGGATGAAGGGAGGGGAAATGGAAGGGAAATGGAATGGAAGGGGGAATGGAAGGAAGGGGGAACGGAAGGAAGGGGGAACAGTCTTCCTTGTCAGATATTGTTAAGTTGATGTCATTGTCTGGGTCCAGCTAAAGTTTAAGCCAGATTCTTTCTCTTGGAGACACTTTTCTGGATTCCTCTGAGACTCCCCTGCTGGGGCATCTGCAGGCACAAGCCCCTTCTTCAGTTGACCTTCTGTGACCCCTCCCCCTGAGCTTCTGCCCCTGCAGTATGGCCCGCTGGCATCCCCTCACCCTCGCAGGCTGCCCTCCCAAATGACCCTCAGCTGACTTGCCTGTCAAGGGCTCCATATCTCCCAAAGATGGAAGCACCTGCCAGGCATTATAAGAGGAGTGCACTGACTTTGCAGTCATCTCAGCTCATAAAATTGAACATCCTGTTACACATACATCTCTTTTAATCATCTTGCAATCCAGGAAAGAAAGTTCCCTTACCTCCTTTCTACAAATAGAGAGACTTTTAGAGAATTATACAGTCACTAAGTGACAGAGATGAGGTTTGAGCCCTGCATCTCCTAGTCAAAACCCATGATATTCCCACAAGTCCTTGCTGTTGGATTCCAAAAAGCAAAGGGCCCACTATGGGGCCTGGGACAAGCCATTAAACCTCTACCTTGATTCTTCATCTTCATGATTTCCAAGCGCTCATCACATTCTAAAACTCTATAATAAAATTTCTGAGTTGAGAAAGCCTAGAAGCACATGGCAGAGAATTCTGCTGGGGCCTCCCTCTTCTGTGTGAGAGGTGGTCCTCACAGCTCAGCTCTTCCCAAGAGCTCTCTGCCCTGACACCCTACATGATATGGGCATGTGCCTCCAGCAGGTACAGGGCAGAGAGAGAGAAACACCTTTTAAGTGGTGCTGGCATTTCTGCTTCTCCAGGAGGATATGCCCAGTACTGAGCGGGAGATGGAAGACATGCATTTGCTTCCTTTCCAGACAGGCTGGCTCATTTCCCATGTGCCTCTCATGATGAGAGGATTATGCAGGCTGAGCATGATGCTGGTGTTTCAAGTGAGGAAGTTTCCAGATACCATGCATGACTCCTGGTTAGCCAATTATCACATTATGGTTCAACCAAAGAAACAATTTATTCAAATGCTGGAGAAGACTCTCAGCCGTGCTGGTCTTATTGATTGTGGGTCTCCAAGATGGTGCCCTTCTAAAAGATTTCTAAGGATCGTCTTGACTGTGTAATTGCAATGTTCTCCCTAAACCCTCGTCACCATTAGCAGGACTTCAGTGCTTAGCAGCTCAAGGGACCCAGCATGTTCTCCATGGCTGTGTCCTCTAGATCCTCACAGCCTCCCTGCAGAATAAGCAGAACAGGTGTCATTGCCTCCTTTTTACAGATAAAGAAACTGAAGCTGAAGCTCAGAAATGATAAGTATGATGTCTGGTGAGAAGCAGAGCCAGGACTTGAACCTTAGTTTCCCAATCATAGTCTAACACGTTGAGTCCTATACCTTCTTTCTTGCTGATGTTCATACAAGATGGAGTGAGCATTTACCTGCCCTTCCTGATCCTCTGCTTACCAGAATCCCATCTCCCTGCTCCTCAGCCAGCTTGGGGTTGGAAAATGGGGTGGAGTCTCAGGCAGAGTAAGGGTGAGGATTCTTCCATGATTCTTCCAATAGGACATCAGCCACATCTATTCTGGCAACAACACACTAAACTGTCCATTCTGTTCCATTGGAATCAACTGAGGTTGTGTTTCTACACAACAGGGAATAGTTTGTTCCCTTCATTACATTAGCCTGGATGGGCCAAGGGGTAAAGCATATCTATCCCTTTATTGCCTATAAGTGTCCCTTAGTTCCAGTGGAGATTAAGAAAACCGACATTTATTGAGCAGGTATGAGATGCCAGAATTCGTTTTGAGGGTTTTGCACATCTTAATTCATTTAACTTCACAACCCTAAGAGACAATTACTTGTATGGTTCCTTTTTATAGATGAGGAAACCGAGGCACAGCACAGTTAAGTAACTTTTCCAAGGTTCACAGCGAGAAATGATAGACAAGACCTTTAACTTGGGTAGTCGGATTCCAGAGTCTATGCGCCCAGATCCACTCTTGACAGACTAAAGATCAAGCTTGCCTGACCCTTGAGGGTTTCCAGGAGGAAGAGCATGAGGCTGAGGAGAACACTTACCTTAAATAGGATTTTTGAGAAGCAAAGCCCAAGTCTAGGATTCTCTTGTGGGCCATGTATTGTGGAAGTGCTCCTGGGGAAACCTGCAACAGACAGGGAGGCGGGACACGGAGGAGCAAGCAGGGGAGCGACCTCAGGGCTGCCCCACCCCCAAGCCAGGGAGCTGGGCTTTCATGCCCCCAGCTGTCAGGCAGAGACAGAAGGCCAGGCTCTGGTGCCCTAGAGCACTCCACAAATGAGCCACAGGGACCGGCCGTGGGGAGTGAATGCTCACGGAACCTGGGGACACAAAAAACTGGTTTAAAAAAAAAAAAGAGGATCTGGCAGCATAGTGACAGTACCTGCCGCAGCAGCCACGCAGCAGCCACGCCTGGGATAGGAAAGGCACACCTGTGATCGGACTTAAGCCTCAGCACGTCCCAAGCGAATTTCTGAGGAACTTAGATTCCTCTGATGTTGGCAAGTGCCCAGGAAACATCTTATCAGAGGAAAGTTGGAGATAACTGTCTCTGCAGGGCCACCTTCGGGTAAACAGGCAGAGCCTGTTGGAGAGCCACCTGGGTGACTGTGACTGTGTCCACGTGACCTCCGCAGCGCCCCCCCCCCCCGCTGTTCCCTGAGGCCATACTTGCACACCTCCCCTCCCTCCCTGCCCACCCCCACCCCCACCACCGCTTCCACCTGCCTTCTCCATCAAACCCGTCCCAGCCAGTCGCTCCCTATGTCTGTTAGGGACCCAAGATGTATCAGCCACTGTGCTAGCTTTCTTTTCCAAGTTGGTTTTATTTATACAATCTCATTTTGTTCTTAATTATGAAATATTTTTAACACATAAAAAGGCAGCTAATAGCATTGTCAACTCAGTGTTATTTGTTAAAAACCTTTTTCTGAAACATGAAATCAAAGATTTTAGATACAATTAAAACTCCCTTTATACTTTATCTTGATTCAGTTCTCCCCCCAGAGGTCACTACTGCCCTAAATTTGGTGCTTACCACTCCCATGAATGTTTTACTATGTATGTATATAAACCCTTTATGGGACTATTTTGCATTATTTTAAACTTTCTGTATATTGTGTTATGCTGTGTATTGGGGTTCTCCAGGGAAACATAACCAATAGAATGTGTACAGAGAGATGTATTTTAGGGAATTGGCTCACACAGTTATGGAGGTTGGAAGTCTAAGATCAAAGTGTCAGCAGGTTGGAGGCCCAGGGAAGAGCTGACACTGCAGTTCAAGACTGAAGGCTGTCTTCTGGCAGAATCTCATTTTTCTCAGGGGGTCTCAGTCTTTGCTCTACTAAATCCTGCAACTGGGCCAGGTGCGGGCGCTCATGCCTGTAATCCCAGCACTTTGGGAGGCCAAGGCAGGCAAATCACCTGAGGTCAGGAGTTCAAGACCAGCCTGGCCAACATGGTACTCTGGAGACTGAGGCATGAGACTACCATAACCCAGGAGGCAGAGGTTGCAGCGAGCCGAGATTGCTTCACTGCACTCCAGCCAGGGTGACAGAGAGATTCTATCTCAAAAAGGAAAAAGAAAATCTATGCACTGTTTTTTCATAACACATATTTTTCCATGAATTTATTGAAGGTTCCTTGTCTATATGATAGGTTATGAATTTTTCTGCTGATAGGCATAGGTTGCTTCCAATTTTCTATCACAAACAGGAGAGCGCATCCAACTCTTTAGAGAGTAAGGAGCTGCCATGGCTAATACATAGCAAGTGCTTAAAAAGTGTTTGGGTTTGACTTGTTTGGCTTCCTATGTACCTGGTACTGTCAAGACAAAGCTGCTCCATTTTATAAGAAAAGGAACTGAGCTATTTAACATTAGAACCATGATTCAAACATGAGGGTAACCCAAGATGGCTGCACATGGGTTTTGCAGGCCTGCCCTGGAAAGGGAGCACAGTGAAAAATAATCAAACAGCTGGTATGATTCTGCAGGCTTGAGGATGCTCAGTGGGGAAGTAAAACAATGATTTGGCTACCTGCCCACAGCTTCTGACAGCCAGGGGCACCTACATCGTAATTCTTAGCAGAAAGGACCTGTATTTTACACAGGTGTTAGCAGAATAGTTTAGAAATTAAACTGGTTTTTTGTCTTCCCTTTTGACTTTAGAAAATAAAACATCTGTGATTCTAAGAGAGAAAGAGTAAGAGGAAGAAACTGTCTACAGTTGATACAAGAAATAGAGCTTTATTATTTAAAGTGATCAAAATAGTCAGCAAAGGGAAAGGGAGGTAGAGTGTGAGTAAGTTAGTCATTTGTCAGAAGTCAGTAAACGATGTCTGTGGCTGATAACTTGAGCAATCAAGAAATATGGGGGCAGGTTCTGGATCAAAGAAAAAGTGAAGCCAGGTGCAGTGGCTCATGCCTGTAATCCCAGTACTTTGGGAGGCCAAGGCAGGTGGATCACCTGCGCTCAGGAGTTTGGGACCAGCCTGGCCAACATGGCGAAACCCTGTCTCCACTAAAAATACAAAATTAAAAAACTAGCCAGGAATAGTGGCACATGCCTGTAATCCCATCTACTCAGGAGGCTGAGGCTGGACAATATCTGGAACCTGGGTGGCTGTGGTTGCCGTTCGCTGAGGTACCACTGCACTCCAGCCTGTGTGACTGTGTGGGACTCCATCTCAAAAAAAAAAAAAAAAAAAAGTAAAAAGAAAAGGTGAAACTGCTGAGAGTGCTGAGAGTAGGGTGTGGGGAGAGGAAAGTGTGG
Source organism: Cacajao melanocephalus (assembly GCA_963573385.1). Taxonomy (NCBI): domain Eukaryota; kingdom Metazoa; phylum Chordata; class Mammalia; order Primates; family Pitheciidae; genus Cacajao; species Cacajao melanocephalus. The sequence continues at coordinate 59,753 of CAUYLG010021427.1, read as the reverse complement.
TGCAGGGAAATGTTCTCTAGAAGGTCTTCAGTGCTGTTTAACTTTTAAAATCAGGTGATAATTGTCACTTTAATAATTTTAAAATTAAAATACAAGAACTACAAAATAGAGCAAGGACTACCGAAATATTTACAGATGTTTCAAGTGATAAGTGCATAATAGCTTCTGAGATACGGTGGAGGGATGGCGGGCCAGTTGGGGGGTGGTCATTATTCTAGACTCTTTCTACCTTTACATATAGTTGTATATAGTTGAAATCTCCCATAATAAAAAGGATTTTTTTAAAAAAAAAAACAACACAGTCTGCAAGGTCAGACAGGTGTGAGTTAAGTTCTAGCTGAGCAACTTAGCAACGTGGGCAAGTTACTTAAACTCTCTGAGCCCGAGTTTCCTCATCACATCATGGTTTCCACTTGGTGTGATCACTCACACTGGGTGTAGAGATGAAATGAGATTATGCCTGTGAAGGGCTGACTGTGGCGTCAAGTGCGGTAAGTGCTCTAAAAATATATTTGGGTTTCGTCTGTTTGGTTGCTTCTATGTTGGGGTTTTACAATGAAGGTTTGGCTCTAAAATGTGAATTCTGCTTCTCAGACATCTTGTATTTGTTCTGTACCTCTAATTATTTCTGCCTTATGTGTTTGCTGCTGTTTTGTGTTAATCTTCTCTCAGCTAGCTTGCTTAGTCTATTCTGTTAACATTTATTGAGCACCTATGTGCCAGGTGCTGAGAAGGCAGAGATGAGAGACTGTCCCTGACCCAAGGACACACAAGTCAGTGATGGAGAAAGACAGGAAAAGATCAGAATAAAATGCAGTATCATAACTGCAGAGATTGATAGACCACAGTGGGTATGGGGAACACCAAGGATACTCAGCACAGCCTGAGCCAGGTTTTGAAGGATGGATAGGAGTCCACCAAAGGAGAGTAGGAGGCAGGATGGTATGGTTAGGCCATGACATTCAGAGGTAGCAGCATGAGTCAAGATCTGGAAGCTGGAAAGGCCCAAGTCTGTTCAGAAAAATAACTCAGTTTATGGTTGGGGAGTGAGGGAAATATAAAAATAGACTGAAGAGCAAGGCCCAAATTGTGCCCCAGGCTACAGAGTTCATAGGACAAGGGGACATGGGAGTGTTCATTCAGGAGAACAGCTTCAAATATAACATGAGTTCCAATCTTCATCTCAGTTCATTCCAGTAGAAAGGGGGAGAGTAGGAGATTAGAAAGCAGAGAGAGAGAGCGCACATGCAACATCACAGAGGGTGGATAAGTCCATTTTCACACTGCTGTGAAGAAATACCCGAGACTGGGTAATTTACGAAGAAAAGAGGTTTAAGGACTCACAGTTCCCCATGGCTGAAGAGGCCTCACAATCATGGTGGAAGGCGACAGAGGAGCAAAGGCACATCTTACATGGTGGCAGGCAAGACAGCATGTGCAGGGGAACTGCTCTTTATAAAACCATCAGATCTCTTGAGGCTCACTATCACGAGAACAGCACGGGAAAACCCACCCCCATGATTCAATTACCTCCCACTGGGTCTCTCCAACAACACGTGGGGATTATAGGCGCTATAATTCAAGATGAGATTTGGGTGGAGGCACAGCCAAACCGTATGAGCAGATGCTGGCCGTCCAAATAGAGCCCCCTCAGAATCACTGTATCTGGATGTGCCAGGGGCTCAAAATTCGATTTTGTTGGGGCATGTGGAGAAAATTAAAAGGCTGTCTCACATCAAACTCATCTGACATAAACACCCAGGACTGTGTTATACATTGTAGGAATTAAACCCTATATATGGTAAGGGTTAAACATCTTTAGTGACCAGCACTGGTGCCTACTATCCAAAGCAAGCCCTTGTATTTCTGAAGTTGTTGAAGGTGGAAGTCTAGGTGGGCCCAGAACCAAAACTTAGAGGGATAGAGAGGCTTCCAGGGAAAGAGGGGCCTAAAGAACTTTGTCCTCAGCATGACAGAGGACAACTTCTAGGAGCCAAGGTGTTCCTGTTTGCCCAACAACAGCAAATAAACCCCAGCCACCAGTTCTAGCTTCTCACTGCACACTCATTGGGCCCTTCTATAATGGCATTCCTTCTCAGCCAGTGCAGAGTCTGATGAAGTCAGGGTTTATTTGCAGTACAGGCTCAGAAGTGTATTGTGGCTTCCAGAGTGAAATCCAACCTTAGCCCTCAAATGTCTCTCATTCTCCTTGGACACCCGATGGCTGTAACTGTGCCTGGGGGTTAACTGTCTCCAGAGATGGCTGGACTTCTCCATTACTTGATGATATTTCCCCTGAGTTCACTTTCAGATGCAATCTCTTTTTTTTTTTTCTGGACAAAGTTTCACTCTTGTTGCTCAGGCTAAGTGCAATAGTGCAATCTCGGTTCACTGCAACCTCCGCCTCCCAGGTTCAAGCAATTCTCCTGCCTCCACCTCCCGAGTAGCTGGGATTACAGGCTCCTGCCACCATGCCTGGCTAATTTTTATATTTTTAGTAGAGGTGGGGTTTCACCATGTTGGCCAGGCTGGTCTCAAACTCCTGACCTCAGGTGATCCCCCCACCTCAGCCTCCCAAAATGCTGGGATTACAGGCATGAGCCACCGTGCCCAGCCTCAGCTGCAATCTTACTTAATTCACAGTGCTTGGGCTTCTTATTTTTTTGTCCCCATGTATCAGGTTAAACCAGAAAAGAGATGATTAGGACTTGAATGAAGCCTGATAATGGAATGGGAATGGATTTGGGTACATCTACATGGTGAATTGATTGTCTTTGACTTGGAAGATGAGGAAGAGAGAGGTGTTTAAGGTAATTCTCGGGTTGGAGTTAGGTAAGAACCTGGCTGTTCCCTGAGGGTATGCACTGGGTCCTCCCTGCTTGGGTTGTCCATAAAGAGGCAGCACTACTGCTTGACTCATTAATTCAACTGATACCTGCTGTACCAGACACTGTGCTAGGGAAGGAACAACGAACAGGACAGAAAGGCAGTGCCTGACCTCAAGAAGGTTATATTCTAGTGGAAAATACAGAGAAAATAATTTTAAAACCATAAAATTGATGATCCTAGCTGTGGTGTTTTAAAGAAAACTAACAAAGCAGAAAGGGGCAGAGTAAAGGGAAGCTCTACTTGCACTAAGGTGACCAGGATGAGGAAGCTGTTTATGCAAAGAAGAGGGGAGGATTGGACAGAGGAGTCAGCAAGTGCTAGGGCCTCGAGCAGGAGAGGGACTGGTATGGTCCAGAAAGGCCAAGACCTACATGACTGGAGCCTGGGAGCAATGGAAGAGTGACAAGCATACAGGGCCTTGAAGGCCACTTCAGAAGACTGGGTTTCATCTAAGTGTAAAAGACACCTCTAAAGAGTTTTGTTTTGTTTTCTGTGTTGTTTTTGTTTTGAGACAGGCTTTCGCTTTCGCTCTCTCAGGCTGGAGTGCAGTGGTGCAATCATAGCTCACTGCAGCCTCAACCTGCCGGGCTCAAGAGGTCCTTCCATGCCAGCCTCACAAGTAACTGGGACTGTGGGTGCAATCATGACACCTGGATAAATTCTGTATTTTTTTTTTTTTTTGGAGAGACAAGGTTTTCCCATGTTGCCCAGGCTGGTCTCAAATTCCTAGGCTCAAGCAATCCCCCCACCTTGTCCTCCCAAAGGGCTGGGATTACAGATGTGAGCCACCACACCCAGCATCTCTAAAGAGTTTTAATTTCATTTAATCGGAGTGATATGATATGATTCTAAGAGTCTAAGAATCCCACTCTGGAAACAGGATGTAGAATGCATTGGAGGGGGAGGAATAGATCAGAGAGTTGGAAGGATATTGCAGTGGGATAGGAGAGCATGATGGTGACTTGCACCAGGGTGATGTCAAGAGAGGTAGAGAGAAGTAAATGGATTTGAGACACATTGTGGGGGTAGAATTGACGAGACTCAGTGATAAATAAGATGTGGGAGACGACAGAAAGTGAGAGATCAAGATGACCCCTTGGTTTCTGGATAGACATTGGGGTTGTTTACTGAGATGAAGAGGATCAAGGGGTGGTGGGGAAAGGGGAGATTTGAGGGGAAATCATCTAGATTTTCTTTTCTATTTATTTATATATTTGATGGAGTTTCGCTCTTGTCGCCGAGGCTGCAGTGCAATGGCACAATCTCAGCTCACTGCAATCTCCGCCTCCCAAGTTCAAGCGATTCTTCTGCCTCGGCCTCCTGAGTAGCTGGGATTACAGGTGCTGGCCACCATGCCTGGCTAACGTTTTGTATTTTTAGTAGAGGCAGGTTTTCACTGTGTTGGCCAGGCTGGTCTGGAACTACTGACCTCAGGTGATCCACGCCCACCTCGGCCTCCCAGAGTGCTGTGATTATAGGCGTGAGCCACTGGGCCCGGTCAAGATTACCTAGACTTTCATTTGGGAACATGTTAAGTTTGAGATGTCTGAGAAACAGCCAAGTGAAGACCTCAAAGAGAGGGTGAATATGCAAGTCTGGAGCTGAGTAGAAAGTTCTGAGATAGACATTTAAATGTGAAAGTCATTAGCACATACAATGGCATTTAAATCTATGTGGATAGATCAGACCACTTAGTGATTAAAGAAGCACCAAGACCCAATCCTGAAAAACTTTAATATTTAGAGGTCAGATAAGAAAAAAAAATCTTGTACAGCAGAGAGCAATGAGAAAGAATGGTCAATGAAGTAGGAGGAAGTGCAGAGAAAGTGTCTCAGTTTCCCTGACACCATGGAAGCTGAGAAAGAAAAGTACATCTCTGACAAATTCAACCGGCCGGTCAAGATGAGTGCAGAGCATCTGTTGGGCTTGGTAATGTGGTGGTCTTTGCCTTGTTTTTAAGAGCAGTATCACTGGGGTGCTAGGGACTGAAAATCATTTCTCATTCCTTTATTGCTAGGAGTGAGTTATGCTGCACATCCATCCTAAACTTGAAAGTCAAATAAATGTGGGAAGGGTTTCCAAGGGAATCTTGCATCTTGCCACTGCACAAGCTGAGTTTAATTTCCCAGGAGCCCAGTATTGCCCCCTCCTCCCCATGCCTGCAGCTCTGGCTGCCAGGATGCCAATATCTTTAACTCCAAACAAACCATTAATTGTACCTTGGACCCAAATGATAACCTTTTTTAAAATGCTGCTTGTCTTTGCCTTTTCTTTAACACAATGATGGTCAAATCTCTCACCCACAACCACCAGCTCATTTATTTTAATAACTACATCCACAATGAAAACAGGAGTGTTATTATAGAAAGGGATAAAGTCCTCATCACCATAGTACAAATGACTAGGACTTTTCAAATGACTATAGACAGGAAAAACAAAGAAAAAATTTATATATATATATATATACACACACATATATATACATATACACACACACAGACATATACATACACACACACACACAGACACACACACACACACACACACACACAGTCTGGGCTCCTGGGAAATTAAACTCGGCTTGTGCAGTGGCAAGATGCAAGATTCCCTTGGAAACCCTTCCCACATTTATTTGACTTTCAAGTTTAGGATGGATGTGCAGCATAACTCACTCCTAGCAATAAAGGAATGAGACAAGCCACTAGATGGAAATCTTCATTCAACTTCTTGTGCATTCAGAAAAGTAAAACAGGATCAGTCCAGACTGCACAAACCCGTCAAATTTATTCGACATTCATTGAACAACTGCTTTGTACAAAGACAAATAACAATGATAATAATGACTACCAGTCATGCAATACTTACTCTGTGCCAGGCAGTCTGCTGAGTCGCACATACATTGAGTCTTACATACCTTGGCTCATTTAATTCTCCCAGGAGGAAGGGAGTATTACTATCTTCATTTTATGGGGGAGGAAACCAAATCTTAGAGTTACTTACTCCAAGTAACTGGCCCATGCTGGTGAATGGAGGAGCCAGGTTCCAGAATAAGAAAACACTGTCACCGTCTACAAAGCGTTTATACTAAATGTGGTAAGAAAGGGATAATGTGCCACAAGGGTGGGCTGTGACTCAGATACAGGAACCAGCCAAGGAGGGAGGAAGAGAATCAGCAAAGGCCCCACCATTCTCTCTACAGCTCAGGCTGAAACCAAGGCGTCACCCTTTATTGTTTTCCCTCAATCTCCCCACAACTACTTCACCAAGAACCGACTGTTCCATCCCCCAAATGCATCTTAAACCAGTCCGCCTTTCTTCACCTACCCTACGATCACATCATGCATCAAGGCCACCATCATGAATAAGATGGGCTCCCTGGGCCACTGCAAGAGCCTCTCAGCTGGTCCTTTGGCATCCTCTCTGCCGCCTACAATCCTCCCTCTCCACAGTAGTCAGAGGGTCCACTTAGTGCACAGATCACCTCTGTACCCTGATCAAGCCCTTTCAAAGGCTTCCCAGTAACTCTCGACTCCTTTCCAATGTGTCCAAAGCCTTTCCTCCACGATCTGGGCTTTTTAACCTCATCTCCTACAATAGCTGCTGGTTTCTCAACAACCAGGACAGAGCCTGGCATAAACAGTAATTAGGTGCTGAAGAAATGAAGGCAAGAATGAATGAGTGAATAAATAGAAAAGCTTTGTTGGGGAGCCATGTTTGAAATGAGCATTAAAGTGGAGCAGGATTTCTCAGACATTGAGGGCTAGGGGGCGGGAGGTAGTGAAACCAACTGTTCTCAATGGAAGCAGCAGGTGCAAAGGCACAGAGGGATTCCAGGTGTAGCAGGGACACACCTGAGCAGGCCTGGGGGCAGCGCTATGTGAAGCCTGGGTTCTCAAGGTTGAGTATGCATTGTAAGTCCCTGGAAAGCTTGCTGAGACACACATTGTGGGGACCCACCTCCAGAGATTCTGATAGGTCCATCTGAAACAGGGGCTGAAATGTGCATTTCTTACAAGTTCCCAGGTGATGCTACTGTGGGTGGTCCAGGGCCAGTACACTTTGAGAACCACTGGTACAAAGTACACTTGGTCCTTCACATCCATGGGTTCCACATCTGTGGATTCAACCAACTGTGGATCGAGATAGTTAAAAATAGATAGATGATTGCATTTACACTGAACATGTGGGTTTTTTATTGTCTTTATTTTCTAAACACAGTAAATATGTACATAGCATTTCCACTGTATTGGGTATCATAAGTAATCTCGACATGATTTAAAGTATATGAAAGGATATGTGTAGATTATATGCAAATACTACATCATTTTATATAAGGGACTTGAGCATCTGTGGGAGACTGGAACCAGGCCCCCACAGATACCAAGGGACAACTGTATGTGTATACATGCTTTAATTTTGGAGGATGGGGATTGTTACTTTAAACGAGGGATATAAATCACTGTTTTAAGACATTATTAGTCCTTTGATACTTAAATGTGAATGAGCTGCAAGTTTTTTATCAACCAGGAGAACTCCAGGCACCAGAGGTAAGAGACAGGAGTGAGGTAAGAACTGGAAAAGGGAGAGACCCTAGTTTGCCTGCTTCCCAGCATGCCCCAGGGCCAGGCTGGAACAGACAAGATTAGCTTTGCTAGTGGAAAATTCAGTGAAAATGCCTGGATGCAGTGGCTCACACCTGTAATCCCAGCACTCTGGGAGGCCGAGGTGGGTGGATCAGTTAAGGTCAGGAGTTCGAGACCAGTCTGGCCAACATGGTGAAACCCCGTCTCTACTAAAAATACAAAAACTAGCCAGGCGCAGTGGCACATGCCTGTAATCCCAGCTATTCAGGAGGCTGAGGCACAAGAATCACTTGAATCCCAGAGGCGGAGGTTGCAATGAGCAGATACTGTACCACTGCACTCCATCCTGGGCAACAAAGCAAGACTCTGTCTCAAAAAAAACAAAAAATTCAATGAAATGCAACAAAATAAGACAGTCACACTGGAGCAAGGGGAGAGCTGTTATTTCCTTCTCCCATAGCTGGGACTTGGCTCCACCCTGTGGGCTCCCCTTGTCAAAGCCTTCAGCCCACCATGTATACATATATATACACACATATATATACACACACATATATATACACATATATATACACACACACACATATATATACACATATATATATACACACACACACATATATACACACATATATATATACACACATATATATACACATATATATATACACATATATATATATACACACACACACATATATATACACACATATATATATACATATATATACATATATACACACACACACACACACACACATAAAGGAGTTTCTCAGGTTGAGGAGAGGACACCCCCCCCAATCCCTACCTGTGGGAGATCCTGAGTGGCTTGGGGAATCAAGTTTGAAAAACCACTCTTCAAGGCTCTGTGAAACTCCTGAACTATATGCACAATATCTATGTTCCCACGTATGTTTTGGGAGAGATGAAATTCTAGAGCCACACTGCCCAATACAGTAGCCACTGGCCACAGGTTGTGGCTATTTGCATTTAAGTTAATATAAATAAAATGAAGTTTTCAGTCTCTCGGTCACCCTTACCACCTTGGGTATTCAGTAGCCACACGTGGCCACCATGCTGGACAGCACAGACACAGAGCATTTCCACCATCACAGGAAGCTCTGCTGGACAGCACTCATTTAGAGCTTTCACCAGTTTTCCAAAGGCATCCATGGCCAGACATTTTAAGAGCTGCTAGTCAAAGCCAGTGAAACTTCATCTAAGGAGCCAGACTCTGCCCTGGAGAGATGAAAGCTCATCACTATGACAGAGGCTGTGAACAAGTCTGCCTTTGAATAGTCTTTTTGTTCCAAAAATCCCACTCTAAAAACTCTTAGAAGATATCCAGATTTTGTGCCTTATTATTTATATCCCCTCCCAACCATTGTCCCAAAGAGAGGGACAGCTTAATTCCACAAATATTTGCTATGAAAAGGTTCTCTGACTTTCCCCAGAGCGTCTGTGCCTAACACAAGTCATAGTGGTAAGTAACCTTGACGCTGCCAGTGACCTTGTCTCCTTTGGTGTGTGTGATGGCTCTAGGTGGGTGAGGCAGTCTTGGAAAATGCCCGACTCATGCTGCAGACAGAAACTATCCAGGCGGGAGCAGATGACTTTAAAGAGAGGTAATGCTTTACAGCAGAGGGGACAGTCCCTTCACACGCCTACACTCCTGGGCAGTGTGGATAATGCTGTTCTGGAGTCTGCATCATTCACCTCCTACCCCAGGGGAGGCTGGGTGGGATAACAGAGCCATGATTATCCAGCTCATGTCCCTCCTTGTAGACACAAACTAGGTATTAAGGGCTCAAAGATTTTGCCCAGTGTCAGTTGGTTTAGAGCAGGGTTTTCAAACTCTGGAATGCATCAGAATCACCTAGCGGCCATATAGAAAACACAGGTTGCTGTGCCCCACCCTGTTGGATTTCTGATTCAATAGGTCTGGAGTAGGGCCCCAAATTTATATTCCCAACAAGTTCCCAGGGATGCTGATCATGCTGGTCCTGGGACTCAGATACTTTAAGTACTACTAGTTCAGAGGAATGATTCTCAATCCTGGCTGCATATCAGAATTACCTGGGCACTTAAAAATGTCAGTGCAGGCCAGGCATGATGGCTCACGCCTATAATCCCAGCACTTTGGGAGGCTGAGGCAAGCGGATCACAAGGTCAGGACTTCAAGACCAGCCTCGGCAAGATGGTGAAACCCCATCTCTACTAAAAATACAAAAATTAGCCAAGCATGGTGGCAGGTGCCTGTAATTTCAGCTGCTCAGGAGGCTGAGGCAGAGAATTGTTTGAACCCAGGAGGTGGAGGTTGCAGTGAGCCGAGATTGCACCACTGCACTCCAGCCTGACGAAATAGTGAGACTCCAACAACAACAACAAACAAATGTCAGTGCAATGCACAAGCCCTATAGACTAATTAAATCAGAGTCCCCACGGGCAGGGTCCAGGCTTCAGCAGTTTTAAAGCTCATCAGGTGACCTCATGTGCACCCGGGCTTGAGAACCATGCTCAGCTACACCTCCTGCTCAGTCCCTGAAGGCATCTGGGTTTGCAGCCACTGTCCTGGAGACGCACACTTTTAACATGGGCGCTGTGGAGATAGAAACCACATTTCTTAATTTGGGGTCCCCAGCCTGATGCTTAGCAGGTTGTCAGTAAAGTTTGTGAAGGGATCCTTGGTTGAAAAGGAGGACAATTCAGGATAGCGATGAAGATGCCGCATCCCCTAACCTAGATCTGAGCTCCTGAGTTTTCCCTGGAGCTCTGTGCTTCAACACTCCCACGAGGCTGGTAGCCCGTGAAGCCAGGTTATCAGAAGTTGGCTGCAATTGTCTTCATTCTAATAAATCAGTGTGTGACAATTGCACTAACCATGCCCTCAAAGCTATTGAAACAGCGACTTTTACCATTCATTCTCTAACTATCATATAATTGGCCTATTGGTAACATTTATAATCTGATTCTTATTCTTTTGGACTACTCAGTTATACTGATTACATTCCTTTATCTGCAGATATGAAAATGAGCTGCCATTTCGAAAGGCGGCGGAAGAGGAAATTAACTCTCTGTATAAAGTCATTGATGAAGCTAATTTGACAAAAATGGATCTGGAGAGTCAAATAGAAAGTCTGAAAGAAGAACTTGGCTCTCTGTCAAGAAACTACGAAGAGGTAGGTGGGGGCTGGGGTTGCTGGGTTGGCCACAAGACCAGAGGTGCACACCTGTCTGCCTGCGCTTCTGGACAAAGCCATGGTAGCTCCTCTCTGACTCTCCACAGTCGTGCCCAAGACTGCAGGGAACATACCTGTAAAATACTCCCAGATCCCTGTGGTGGGTCCAGTTGCCCCAGCAGTCTCAAACTCAAATAGCTTTGGGAACCAGTGTGGTACAGAAACAGGGGAAGGCAGCTGGCCTTGGCACTAGCAAATGGGAGAACTTGGGTTAAATTAGAGGGAGCAACCCCTCCTCAGTGCATTCTATGTCAGGTTTTGTTTGTCTGTTTGTTTGTTTTCAACACTGTATTATACAAACAAAATGACTCTGAGGGTAGATCCAAGCTATGATTTACATCTACTCATTAACAAAATTAGGTCAGATCACTGAGTGACGGAACTGGAGGGGACCTCCAACAGTTATAGGGTCTAGTTCCCTGTAAGACTTCAGTGATTCTAAACCACCTCACACAAATTACTGTCTAATTCGAGATTTAGGCTGCTTCAAGTTGAGTCAAAACAATGCTCACATTGGGAAGTTCTTTCTTGGGTCCAACTTAAGTAAACTAGCAACTGTAAACCCATTTCTTCTTGTTCTTAGCTCATGATTTAAGACAACTCTCCAACAGTAACCCTTTAGAGATGCCAAAGTTACCTTTAAGTCTCTTTCAGCCTTGTCTGACTTTATGATTAAATTCACTTTGCTGTTGTTGCTTACTTTTTTGTTTGTTTTTGTTTGTTTGTTTGTTTTGATTTCTGCTTTGGGCTTGGGCTTGTGGAGACCAACCTAATAAATGCATCCTTGGTGCCAGGCATGGTGGCTCATGCCTGTAATCCCAGCACTATGAGAGGCCAAGTAGTTCAAGACCAGCCTGGGCAACATGGCGAAACCCCATCTCCACTAAAAATATAAAAATTAGCTGGGTGTGGTGGCATGTGCCTGGAGTCTCAGCTGCTCAGGAGGGTGAGGTGGAAAGGTTGCCTGAGCCCAAGAGGTGGAGGTTGCAGTGAGCTGAGATCATGCCACTGCACTGCAGCCTGGGCGACAAAGTGAGACCCTGTCTCAAAAAAAAAAAAAAAAAGAAAGAAAAAGAAAGAAGAAAGGAAAGGCAAGGCAAGGCAAGGAGGAAGGCAAGGCAAGAAGGAAGGCGAGGAAGGCAAGGCAAGGCAAAGGCAAGGCAAAGGCAAGGCAAAGGCAAGGCAAAGGCAAGGCAAAAGAAAAGAAAAGAAAAAAGAAAAGAAAAAAGAAAGGCAGGCATCCTTGGGAAAAGAGAAATTGAGAAATTTCACTTACTTATGCTAGGAAGAAGATCAGGGACTTTCCCAGTCTCTGTGAAGCCTGTGTCTGGCAGTTACAGAATAAGAAAAGAATTGCACACAGAGCTGATCTTCTGCTGCCTAGAATTCTATGCCATTTATTTCCCCCTGTAACTCACCTAAGATGTGTATTGTCGTTTTCAGGATGTGAAGATGCTGCACAAACAGTTAGCAGGGTGTGAGCTGGAACAAGTGGATGTTCCCATTGGCACTGGTCTGGACGACATCCTTGAGATGATCAGAATTCAGTGGGAGAGAGACGTTGAAAAGAACCGGGTGGAGGCAGGAGCCCTGCTCCAAGCTAAGGTGAGAGGCAGGACCAGCATCCTCCATTCTGCCCTATGCAGAAGGAGGCCAAGCTGAGCTGAAAACTAGTCAACATGCAGATGAAGAAATACAATGGTTTAGTAACAAGTTAAACTGCATCGGACATAGAACAAATGAAAATTAAAATAATAGCTTTTTTGTTTACCTATCTAAAACTAGAAAATGTTGAACATGGTCATGATGCTGGCAAGTATGTGGGGAAGTTCTCTACTGTGTTACTGAAGAGCACAAACTGGTGCGCTGCCTTTGAATAAGAAATTTGGTAATATGTACCAAGAATGTTAAAATGCCCCTAGCTACCAGCTGAATAACCTAAATACAATCCTAAAAGAATAATTGAAAAAACAAATCATCTATGTCCAAATACACTCACTGAAGTGTTATAAGAGTGAAAAAACATACACGTTTACTAATAGAAGAAAGTCTAAGCCACAACCTAACTATGTGCAGTAAAATATGAGGCAGTTATTAGAATTAATGTTTATGAAGCATTTATAAAATAGGAACATGCTTGTGATATAAGGTAAAATGAGAAGAAAATGAGAGTACAGAATGGTATATGCCAGAGGCCAAAAAATGTTTTCTATAAAGGACCAGACAGTAAATATTTCAGTCTTCATGGGCCGTATGGTCTCTGTTGCAACTCCTCAGCTCTGCCACTGTGGTGTGAAAACAGCTGTAGCCAATAGGTAGCAAATAAGCGTAGCTGTGTTCCAATAAAACTTTATTTATAAAAATAAAAGGCGAGCTGGATTTGGCCTGTGGGCTGCAATTTGCCAGTTCCTGGTATATACAGTAGGGTAAAGCATTCAAACAAAGAAACTAGACATTGAGAAAAACATTTTTAAAAGAAAAGACTAAAATGGGATTAGCAGTCGTTGCCTTTAAGTGACGGATTAGTCTGACGCTTTGATATGTTTTTTCTTGTTTTGTTTTTGAGTATTTCTCAAGTTTTTGTTAAATAGTATAAATTATATTCATGGAAGAAAAATGACTTTTATTAAACCTCATAAATAATATAAGAATTAACCAGAAAATAGGATGCATAGGGTTTGTTCTTCCCTTCTCCATCTTCCACCCGTTTCTGACTTCGTAATTTTGATACAGAGGATGAAAATTGAAGAAGAAGGAAAATGTGAAAAAGTAGAGAAAATTAGGTAGATGTCTGAGCAAAGGCAAAAAGGCTGTTTCTGAGCTCTTGGTTACCACTTAGTGGTTCTTGAGCCTGGCTACACAGCAGAATTATTTCAGAGCATTTTCAAAATTCACCACCCCAGACCAATTAAATCAGAAAGAGGAGAGGGACTTTGTGTTTTTTAAAGCTCTCTGGACAATTCTAATATGCAGCCAGATTTGAGAACCATAAGAATTATAAAAAGCTATGAAAAGAAAAATAGGAGGGCCTTTTCTGTCCTTTTTCCCACCATACTCCCTCAATCCCCCAAGTAGCAACAGGAACCTTCCCAGCCAGGTGTTCATCAATTCTGGATCCCCTAAATGTTCTCCAGCCTAGAAAACACCCTTTCAATCACCCATTTCACCAACCCCTACCCACTTCCAATAGCTTCTTTTCTTTCTAACCACCAATCCTTGAGCCAGGTCACTATAAACACTTTTTATGGCAAATAGTGCCTAGTAATTCAAAAAAATGACTTCCCCTCACCCCACCCAACCTGATGAGAAGTGGACCAACACAGAGATAGAGTGAAGCCATAGATTTGACTTTTTAGTCCATTACCTTTTTTAACAGACTCGTGACAGACCACAGACAATTAATGGTCCTGGAGACCATCTGATCCCATTCCCTAATGTTAGAGGTGAGGAAACTGAGACCCAGAGAATGCAGGTGACTTCCCAAGGTCACATAACTGGTTGAGAGCTTCATAGTTCACCTCTCCTGTTCTTGGTCCAGGGACCTTTTCTCTGCATTGGGCTGCATCATTTCTCCCCTGGCTCTGCTCCCAAAGCTAAACCTCAGAGGCCCAGCAGTTTGCAAACTTTGCTTCTGTTCCAGCCCTCCTGGGGTGTGCACCACACTGTGGTAACTGTTTCTCTGGGAAAGGACAGGCCATTATAATTATCAAAAATAAATCCTTCTTAGTTTGAAAAAGAAATAAAAGGTCATTATTATCTACTCCTCATCCCTTGGAGAGTCATCACTAGCCCAACAGTAACTCAAACATTAATTCTGAACAGATTCATTAGTGTTTTTTGATAGAGTAATCTGAAAGCTACATCTCAGAGAAAACAGACAGTATTTGTTTTAGCTTGGCCAATGCTGCCTGGGCCTCTTGCAGAGAGGCAGAGCTCAGAAAATATTTGCAGAATGAGTGAATTCCTCTGATCATCAACAGAGATCTGAACTGACAGCCAGAATTCCTCCAATAAATAGTTTTGTCAGTTGCAGTTGTGCCCTCAGGGGCTGACATTTGCCCATCCTGAGTATCTCTTGTTGGTTTCTTGGCGGCAAAGCATAAATGTGAAATGGCTTGGCACACACAGCTTTCCAAAGCTTTTGTAAAGGAAATGCACGTATGCATCTAATTACCTTTCAGACCAGAGAGGCTGAAAATTAATTACCATAATTAATTTATATTATAGTTTAGGTTCCTTCAGAAGTAGAATAAACAAATATTTGAATTAAGGTAGTTTACTTGGAAGTTGGGGAGTTAAAAACCAACAAAATATCAGAAGAGGAGAAGCAGAGAAGGGAATCAACAAAGAATGTGCAATCAAACCAGTTACCACTGTGGGAGACTGACGTGTAAACCGACAAGAACTGTGAGAAACGGTACAGAATACAGGAGAGGGGAAAGGCGAGGGAGCTGAGATGTTAATACCATCTCCCAACAGTCGCCACCATCTGCTATCAGAGTGAGCTTCCAAAGGCTTCAGAGAAACTCGCAGGCAAAAAGATGCAGAATCTGGCAGGGGAAACAAGAGAGCAGTAAGCTATGAATGCCTAAGGGACAAAGGCGGTGCCATCAGCATCTGCTAGAACTTACCTGCCAATTCTGTTTATTTTTTCAGTCATTCAAAGCTTAATAAAATAGAGACATAAGAAAACGTATTAAGAGGTTCTGGCTAAGGTTACTGCAATCATCGTAATCTTTCCAGCCGTGGTGTTATGAATGTCAGGAACCTCGTGGTCCAATTTTTAGAGCTTCTGAAGTTGCATGATTTGGTGATTACGAATCAGATTGGTCCAGAGAATTTCTGGAGGGTCTTAAAGTCTGGCTCTTCCTTGTCTATTTGTTGTGGTTACCCAATGCAGGGTATTCGGGGATGCTCCAGGAACCTCAGATAACATGCCACACCATGCTCCAGACCTCCTGGTTAGTCACATAAAATAAAACAACTTATTTTTTTAAGTCGGGCACTGCGGCATGTGCCTGTAGTCCTAGCTATTCAAGAGGCCAAGGCAGGAGGATTGCTTGCAGCCAAGAGTTTAAAGCAGCAGTACACTATGATCATGCCTATGAATAGCCACTGTATTTCAGCCTGGGCAATATGGTGAGACCCTATCTCTTTTAAAAATCCTTTTTGTCCTCCATACTCTCACAAAATGCTTCTGACACCAAATACATAGGTTTCTTCCACTCCAAGCAGCTCTCAAACACCAACTGGGTGTCCTATAATTCAATTCAATCCTGACACTACCTACCTGGAGTTAGCATCAGATCCCACAGGTTAAGACCTCAGTCCCATAAGACTGCCCTTACTTCAGATGACAAGTCTGGCCCTCCCATACTTCTGATAAACTGGCTATAAATTAGGGGTTCCCATAACCTCCTCTGCAGAGAGATAAGTAGACAGTTTGCGAGAACAGTGCCCAGAACTCAGGGAAACTATTTTTGCCAGCTTATTATAAAGGATACAATTCAGGAGCAGCCAAATGGAAGAGATGCTCAAGGCAAGGTAAGTGAGAAGGGGCATGGAGCCCCCAACTCCGACTTTCTGAGTCTATTATAACACTTGACTTAAATTGCAAACATGTTATACAGCTGTCCGAAAATATTCTTTCTTTTACCCTTATTCTATAAGCTTTTTTTTCTATTTTCAATAGAGTTTTTTTTTAACTTTTTAAACTTTTTTGTTAAAAACTAAGACATATACATACACATGAACCTAGGCCTAAACAGGGTCAGGATCATCAATATCACTGTCTTCCACCTTCACATCTTGTCCTACTGAAAGGTCTTCAGGGGCAGTAACATGCAGGGAGCTTTCAGCTCCTGTGACAATGTCCTCTTCTGGAATTCCTCCTGAAGGCTCTGCCTGAGGCTGTTTTATAGTTAACTTTTTTTTATTTTTTAATAAGTAGAAGGAGGGCCGGGCATTGGTGGCTCATGCCTGTAATCCCAGCATTTTGGGAGGCCAAGGCAGGCAGATCACCTGAGGTCGAGAGTTCAAGACCAGCCTGACCAACATGGAGAAACCCTGTCTCTACTAAAAATACAAAATTAGCCGGGCATGGTGGTACATGCCTATAATCCCAGCTACTTGGGAGGCTAAGACAGGAGAATCGCCTGAACCCAGGAGGTGAAGGTTGCAGTGGGCTGAGACCGCACCATTACACTCCAGCCTAGGCAACAAGAGCAAAACTCCATCTCAAAAAAATAAATAAGTAGAAGGAGTACACTAATGATAAAAAGTATAAATACAGTAAATACATAAACCAGTAACATTTACTATTATTAGCAAATATTATGTACTGCACATAATTGTATGTGCTAGACTTTTATAGGACTGGTGGTGCAAAAGGTTTGTTGACACAGCATCACCACAGGGTCTCACAAAGCTGTAGTCAAGGTACCCACCAGGGCTGCGTTCTCATCTTCAAAGTTTATTCGGGTTCTTGGGTTCAATTCCTTGCAGATGTAGGACTGAGGCCCTCAAATCCTAGAGGCCACTCCTCCTCAGAGGCCATTTACAACATGACTGCTTGCTCCTTCAGGTCCGACAGAAAAGCATTACTATTTTAAGCCTTTAATCTGATTAAGTCAGGCCCGCTCGGATACTCCTCTTTTGATCAATTCAAATTTAACTGATTTGGAACCATAATTACATGTTCAAAATCTCTTCATCCTTCTCATCTAACATAATCTAATCATTGGGCATAATACCAGAGAGCAGAGATCATGGAGGCCATGTTAGAATTCTGCCTACCACACTGGGCCCCCCAGCGTTGAACAGAGAACTAAACCTGTGCCCCTCCTCAAACCCCTGCCATCTCACCTCCTCTGCTAGGCAAACAGCTCTGCCTTCAGCCCATCTCCTCCAGGGAAGCACAGGTCCCGTCTTTCTTGTCCAATTTCTCAGCAGGGACACTGACACGTCTTTGTTCCCTCACCCTAAGCCTCATCTGAAGTCTGCCTCCCGCAATGCAAGCTCTGTTTTGCCTTCCTAGCCTCCTTCCTGAGATGCTACTTCCATTTAATTTCCATTTGCCTAAAGCTGACTCCACACTCTCATTCCTAGAGGCCTCTTTTCTCCATCCCTTGCCTGCTGCAACTGGATGATGTATACGATCCCCAAAGGCTTAATCAATCACCAGCACAAGCTGGTGGTTGCCCGGATGTGAGAGAACTCAGTCTGTGTTAACGGTCCCCAGGGCCAGGAACTCCATAACAAATGGATTGCTCCCATGCTATCTGCTCTGACAGTAAGTCTGCGCTTGCCTCAGGTCAATTTGAGGCATCTGCGGTCAGGAACTTTATCTGAGCTGTAACCATCTTGCCTTCGACAGTCAGGATGACAGATGGTGCAAACTATTAAGAATGAAGAGAAGTGAATAGATGGAAATGAATTGTGAGGTTTCCGGATGTTGATAGTGTTAGAGCCAAAAGAAACATTCAAGATCGTTTAAAGCAGAGCCATCTAACAGAAATATCGCAATGATGGGCATATTCTATAATCCATGCAGCAACCCAGAATGGTAGCTACTGGCCACAAGGGGTTATACAGGTGCAGTGGCTCATGCCTACAGTCCCAGCATTTTGGGAGATCAAGGTGGGCAGATCGCTTGAGCCCAGGAGTTCGAGACCAGCCTAAACAACATGGCAAAACCCTGTCTCCACAAAAATACAATAATTAGCCAGGTGTGGTGACATGTGCCTGTAGTCCCATAGGAATGACTTAGGAAGCTGACATGGGAGGATCACCTGAGCCTAGGAGGTCGAGGTTGCAGTGAGCTATGATCGCACCACTGCATTCCAGCCTGGACAACAGAGCGAGACTCCTTCTCAAAAATAAATGAAATAAGGCTGAGGAACTAACTTTTAATTATATTTAATTTTTATTTAAGTAGCTACAGATGACTAGTGACTACTCTGTTGGACAGCACAAGTGTAGATTTACCCACAAGGAGAGTAGAAACCTTGAATAGCATGTCTCCATGTCATCCATACTTACAAACAATAATTTTCCCTGTAAACACAGACATTTTATACAGGCTACTCTGTCTATACCTTTTCTTTGCTTGCTTTTACCAAAAAAAGTCAGTATTTTCTAAGGTATATGAAGCTGGATTAAAATGGGCACTGCCACTCTGACTCTAGACTACAAGATGACCTGTTGCAATATTGCCATGTTAACCACCTAGGAAAGTTACTTTCCAGAACAACAAAAGCAGGACCCCTGACAGCATCTGCAATCTAGAGGCTCTTGTGTGCTGATGAGCTGGCTGAACTCCCTGAAGGCTCTTCAGTGAAATAAGCCATGGCTATAGCCCAGTGTGCTGGAGGCAAACCCTGAATGGGGATCCCCGAGCATCTTCATATCTCTGTATCTCACAGAGAACTTCACAAAAGGGCCCCAGTTTGCTTTTATGCCTTTTTCAATTTACTTTTATTTTATTTCAACTGTATAATGGATAATACATTCACTTAGTTCAAAATTCAAAACATGCAAAATGATACACAGTGAAAAGTGCTATCCAACCCATGTCCTAGCCATCATTTTTTTCTATGGGGGTCAATCAGTGTTATCCTTTTCTTGTATGTCCTTTCAGAAACATTTTACACATATACAAGGGAAAAAATAAATAAATATATATATAAACACAAGTAGTATTCAGAAAGAACATATTGCTTTATTGCTTTATGATATTATACCACAGGGGACAGCAAACTCTGACCCACAAGCCAAATCTGACCCATTGCCTGTTTCTTCAAATAAAGTTTTATTGGAACATGACCATCACATTCATTTACGTATTGTCTATGGCTGCATTTGCAC
The DNA here is from genome assembly GCA_963573385.1 of Cacajao melanocephalus. NCBI lineage: Eukaryota > Metazoa > Chordata > Mammalia > Primates > Pitheciidae > Cacajao > Cacajao melanocephalus. Next base: position 40,177 of record CAUYLG010021427.1, on the reverse strand, counting down.
TACACTAGCAAAGTTCAATAGTCGCAACCGAGACCATATGACCTGCTAAGCCTGAAATGCTTACTGCCTAGCTAGTCAAAAAAGCTGTCAACCTCTGTTCTAGCTAACAGATGCCCCAGAATTTGTTTAGCCTGTTCCCTACTGCTGAGCATTGAGGGTGGCTTCCAATTTTTTGCTATTACAAGAGATTAGTCACTAACATGGTATACCTCTTATAGAAATTATATAATTACTTCTATAGTTTCCAATTATAGAAATGTATCTGTTAAATTAACTTATAGACATGGAATTGCTGGCCCCAAAAGTGTGTACATTGGTAATTTTGATAAATATTGCCAAATTACCTTCTATAAAAATTGTAACAATTAACATTTCTGTCAGAAATATTTGAGAGTGTCCATTTCCCCATATCTTCACCAATAGTTTGTGATCTTTGCTAATACTAGGGGTTAAAAATGGATTTCTCACAAATTGCTTTTGTGTGTACTAGCAGATTATATCTTTTGCCCATTTTGATTGTAGTTGTATGCTACAGTAGCATATACCAGTTGGTGTGGCTACAAAGAGAATGGAGAGAATCAGAGTAGATTTTAAAAGGAAAAACAAAAAGACTGTTTCATTAAGATAGGTACTGCCTACTCTTTGCCTATTCTTTTCTCTAGTTAAGACAACACACAGACTGGGTGTGGTGGCTCACTCCTGTAATCCCAGCACTTTGGGAAGCCAAGGCAGGCAGATCACTTGAAGTCAGAAGATCGAGACCAGCCTGGCCAACATGGTAAAACTGCATCTCTACTAAAAATACAAAAAATTAGCCGGGTATGATGGCACATGCCTGTAATCCCAGATACCGGAGAGGCTGAGACATGAGAATCACTTGAACCCGGGAGGTGGAGGATTGCAGTGAGCCGAGACCACCCCACTGCACTCCAGCCTGGGCGACAGAGTGAGACTCTGTCTCAAAACAACAACAACAACAACAAAAAACCCACAGACATTGTAGAGGGCTCTCTCAGGCCCTTATCTCCTTATACTGCGTGTTTAAACTCACAACTGGTTAACTACCAATATCTGGGTACCTACATAGGGGATCACCTAACATTGCAACCTCTTTCTTACATCTTCTACCAAGGAATCTCCACTCATTCATTCTTTCAAAATCTGTTTGTCAAGGATAAACCAGGTGCAAGGCCCTGACTCAATGCTATGGTTCCTGAAGTCCCTGACTTCAAAGAATGCTCATCCCAGGTTACCTGATTGTGCTGATCTCAAAGCATTGTTAGGTATTTTAAAATAGCTCTTTCCCATAAAAAGTGTAAGGACTGGCCAAGCACAGTGGCTCATGCCTGTAATCCCAGTGCTTTGGAAGGCTGAGGCAAGAGGATCCCTTGAGGCCAGGAGTTTGCAACCAGTCTGGGCAACATAACAAGACCCCACCTCTACTAAATTTTTTTTAAAAATTAGTCAGGTGTAGAAGCAGACCACTGTAGTTCTAGCTACTCAGGAGGCTGAGGCAGGAGAATTGCTTGAACGCAGGATGTCGAGGCTGCAGTGAGCTATGATCTTATCACTGCACTCCAGCCTAGGCATCAGAGTGAGACCATGTTGACTCAAAATAAAATAATAGAAAAATTTATTTTTCTCTTTAGATTTAGACTCATTGCTGAGCCTCTTCCACTGCTTTTATCAAGAGGATGGGCTTATTTATTACCAAAAGGGCAGCAAAGTTACAAAGCCATTGGCTCCTCTGTGTTTTGTTTGGCAGCTTCAGTAGAGGCTGGGAATTGGTCCTACACTCAAAATGCAGCAGCTTCAGCAGTCAGGCCGTTCTTGTGTAAACTCCCAGAGAAACTTGTCATAGCCTCACTGGGCCAGCTCCTCTGCCAGGGTTGAAGTTTCATTGAGTGAGGTGTGTACTTCTTTTTAATCCCCACTGAGGAGGGCCCATGTCGCTAGTGCAGACTGGATGGCATCCAGTCTTCTCCCAAATAAATCCTACATCTGGCTGAGGAAGGTCAGGACTGTATGCTGCCTGTCAAAAAGCTATCCTTAGCTAAATAACATACGACACCACATAACTGTAAAATGACTTACAACTGTTATAATAACGATAGCTGATCCTCTTAATGAAAAGGAGATTTGATCTCATTCTATTCCTGGTATATCCTCCTCTTCTTCCCTATTCCCTAGCATGTGCCTGGCCCACATTGTAGACCTTCAATAAATACTGTTGAGCACATTCTAGGCGTAAAAAGCTATGTCAGGTCCCCAAAGGGGGCAGAGGGGTAAGTAAATTGTTCCTGTATACAAGGTACCCACAGTCCAGTGTGGATGTTGGCTGGTGTACTAGTAGGAGGCAAGAAATGGATGGAAAGGGGCCGGGTGCGATGGCTCACACCTGTAATCCCAGCACTTTGGGAGGCCGAGGCGGGCAGATCATGAGGTGAGGAGTTCGAGACCATCCTGACCCAACATGGTGAAACCCTGTCTCTACTAAAAATACAAAAATTAGCCAGCCATGGTGGCACATGCCTGTGGTCCCAGCTACTCGAGAGGCTGAGGCAGGAGAATTTTTTGAACCCAGGAGGTGGAGGTTGCAGTGAGCCAAGATCGTGCCACTACACTCCAGCCTGGGCAACAGAGCAAGACTCTGTCTCAAAAAAAAAATATATATTTATATATATATATATATTTATATATATATATATATAGGTAGAAAGGCTACTCTTCTACAAGGCAGAATGAAATAAGACATGAAAGCAGAGCCAGCCAAGCTTTTATGGAGCACCTACCAAGGGTTCTAAACACCCAACAGGTATGTTCTCATTTAATCTTCCTAACATGAGATAGGTATTTTGATTTATCATTTTATAGAGGAGGAAACTGAAGCAAAGAGAGGTTTAGGTAGTTTGCCCAAAATCACACACTGAGAAAGTGGCAAATCTGGGATTCAAATTACACATTCTGACTCCAGAATCAACACTCTTAACTGCTAATTTGAACTGGACAGACCACATGAATGGGGGGACCTTGATTGGGTTTTTTAAAAAGGAGTTTTTTGTAGAAACGGGGTCTCACTATGTTGCCCAGGCTGGTCTTGAACTACTGGTCTCAAGTGATCCTCCTGCTTTGGCCTCCCAAAGTGCTTGGATTATAGATATGAGCCACCATGCCCAGATGATTTATTTTAGTTATTAAGAATAAATAAGTGACATCTTGTGGAATGTGAGGTTGGAGAAGCCTTTGTCCTGAGGGGCTAAAAGTTATGCCAGGCTTCTGTTGGGAGCTTTTCAAACCAAGGATCTGTGCTCTCTTTGTGGGATTCTTCTATGAAACAAGATAGGGAATCCCTGTGTTCCCACGGGACCATTGTTTACCTTTCTCCATGACTGTGAACAAGACCATGAGATTAGCATGATCTCATGAAACCTGAAAAGTGCTGAAGAGCCAAGGCAGGTAGCTGTATTCTGTGGTAGAACAGCACTCATGTAAAGCAGTTGATCACCAGGTGCAAAAACCAGAGAGCTCAAGTGACTTGCTCAAACCTGCACAGCAACTGCTTAGCAAAAGGCAGAAGACACATGAGGCAGACAGCTCATCCGGATACATGATCTGCTGAGAATGCACTCACAATTTCAAAGACCAGGAAGTATCATCATTCTCTCTCCACAGTCTCCTTCCTCCTAAACACTCACCTTCCCCTCATACTGCAAGGTAGCAATTCTCTCAATTTTGGGTCATTGCCAAGGGTGTTTTTAGAAATGGCCATGCGAATCACCAAAGTGGGTCAGGCTTGGACTTGGAGATGGTTCTTTTCCTCTTTCCCAGTCCTCATTTGTATCTTCAAGAGTCAGGCCTTCAAATACTTAATTATGACTTAATCAGAACACACTGCTTTTCTCCTCTTACATCCTTCATGTGCAACAACATGCTAAATGAATTTGAAATTTTTGAAATTGGAAAATCTTTATTATGTTTCAAAATGCCAATGTGCTCTCCTGCCTCAGAAGTAACTGCACTCCTACGCAGCTGGAGTACAAACATGGGCAGCTCAGCTCCTGCGCAGTTTAAAAGCCTAGGGATCAACACATTTGAATTTCATCACACATCTGCACTGGGCAACAAAACACAGTCCTACCTTCCTATCCTCAGGGGCTAGATCACACACCTACTATGAGAAGAAATCTGGAGGCACTGGGTTGAAATGGGAACAGAAATAGAGTTACAATAACCAGAAAGCATAAATCTAAAAAGCCATTGGATAAAAACGCATAATACTTTTAGGTGAGTTACTTTTAGTAGTGGTTACTTTAGGCAATTAAGTGGGAAGTATCTCTTGTGGTAAGATGATTTGAGAAGGAACACAGTGACACTGAAACTTGTAGTGATCAAATTACTTTCTTTTTCTCTTTCAATCTTAAAACTAGAAGAAAGCCTTTGCTGGGTGCTGGAAGGTCTTTAACACCTCTACTGTATTTGTTAATCTCCCCTTTCCACAAAGAGAAAGCAGGCCTCAGGACTTGGCAGTTTGGCAGGCAACGGTAGCTGGAATTTAATAATAGTGGTTTGTTACAGCTTTATTAATTTTTTAGTTATCTTCTATCCACTGCAAGGGATACTGTTTTATTAGCGTCTGTAGTGATCTAGAACTTTGCTTCCATGGACCAGGCGTCACCTGGGAGTGCAGCTTTCTGAGCCGTACTCAGGATCTCCTGCATGAAAGCCTTTTCACAAGATGCTCAGGTGATGCTGATGCACATTCAACCTACAGTTTCCATGTTAAACTAACCTACAGTTTCCATTTTAAACACGTTTATTTGTAAAGAAAGAGTGAATTGGTTTAAATAAAAATAGTATGAGTGAGTATTAAGATGGTGTGAAAAACCATGTTAGTGGTCCAAGAACATTTGAGAAACACTTAGATACAGTATCTTTGCTAATGAAACTAAGACATGGTGTTTCATCCTGGAGACCAGTAAGTATCACGGAAGCCACTCACTAGGTTGAGAGGGGACAAATCACGTGAGGGACTGTGGCTATAGCCTTGGCCAGCAGCTTTACACTAGACCTCCCCACCAAGGCTGTGAAATTTGTCCTTCATGCCTTCCCTGGCTCTTCCCCATGGAGTGATGGCAAATGTTTCATAACTGCTTTCTGGGGAAAATGTATGTATATGTATATATGTGCCAAGCAAAGTCACAGTACTGCTTAAGAGTAATGTAACAATTTCTGTTGAATTCATGTATATTATTTTTGAAATAACACAAATTTTAAGACAAAATCCTTTGCTATTTCAATTACACCTATAACTTCAGTATGACTTATTTCTTGGAAAATTCACCAACCATTTTTCATAATTCTATCATCAACAATAGTATCAGAAAATCAAACTACAAAAATGCTTGATTATTAATTTCTGATTAAGCAGAAAGTCACTCACATTATTTGTTACCAGTGGCAAATCTGTAGGGGGTCTGCAGCAACCTGAATTCTTGCCTCCTCAAAAGAAAGAATTTGACTGAGGGACATAAAAACAGCAGAAGAGACAGAGGCAAGTTTTAGAGGCGTGAAAGTGTATTTAAAAACTCTAGAGCAGAAACAAAAGGAAGGAAATACACTTGGAAGAGGGCCAGTCAGGCAACTTGAAAGACAAGTGCGTGGTTTGACCTTTTGACTTGGGGTGTTATATGTTGGCATGCTTTTGGGATCCCTCTCTCCTGATTCCTCCCTTGGGGTGGGCTGTCCGCATGCCCGGTGCCCTGTTGGAGCATGCGCAGTGTGTTTACTGGAATTGTACGCATGCTCATTTGAGGCCTTCTTCCCTTCCAGTTGAATGTCCGTAGGAGGTCATATACCACTTTAATTCTGCCATTTTGCCTCTTAGTGTGCATGCTTGAGCTCACCTGACCAACTCCTGAGATCTTATCTGGAAGCTGCTGATCACCAGTTTCAAGCTTTTTCTGTCTTTAGGGAGACTGCTTTTCCCTGCCAGCTGTGACCAGTTATTTTAGAGACACAGTTAACAACCGCCTGACCATCACCTGATGGTCGCCTGACATTCTTGGTTGGTTGCAGGGCGTGCCTCTCCTGCCCTGTTTGTGTCTGGCTAGCTACCTATATTGTTACAGTTACCTGTAACCTGTAACAATATAATTTAATTTCTAATGATGGCTGTATTTTAGCAGTCAGCTTACAAAATTCCTGAAAAGTTAAAAATCGGCTCCTGTGAGCTGTTAGGAGCCAGTTCTAGCTCACTGCTGCTCCCGGCCACCCTCTGTAGCTACAGGGCCTGACTCCACTTGCCTTCCAGGATGCCCCACCTCCTGCCTCCTACCCATCTACACAGTCCATCTGGCCAGGACCCCAATCCCAAAGAGGGGAGAAAAACTGGGGTACTGATCATAAGAACTTGGAAGGTAAGGAGTATATTTTAGAATGATCCACCTGAGTTTGGGGGAAGATACCTCCAATTTTAGGGATCTTAAATTGGTAGATTGGTAGAGTATTAAATACTAGTTAAGAGCACATCTCTGGGTCTGCTACTGGGCTTGAATCCTGTTTCTGTCCCTCACTGGCCATATGATCCTGAGCAAATAATTCAATCTTCCTGTGCCTGTTTCCTATGAGGATAATATTGGCATCTCCTTCATAGGGTTGTAAAGATTAAATGAGATAATGGATTAAAACTGTTAACATGATACTTGGCACAGAGTAAGTGCCTAATGCACATTAGTTATTAGTAGTACTATTTAACTATTACTATTTAACTGTTAATATTTAACTATTCATAGTAGCATTTAACTATTATCATTTTGTTATTTAACTATTAAATAACAAAAGTTATATGTTGGCTCCTATTACTTTTTACATATAGAAAATATATACAGCCAGTGTTTTCATGCTTTTGAGGTTCTAAAGGTTTCAGCATGCTTAATCCACAGGAAGGAGTCATTATATGAGTATCATTCTCCATTCATTATTGTCTATGTTCCATGGGCAGAAACGGAGATCTGAGAGGCTGAATGATGGCCTAGGGACACAAGCCATTGGCTAACCAGTCAGAGCTGGGCCCTAGGCTTCTGTTCTCCTTCAGCTGCTCCAAAGCCTTTAATGGTCATTCTTTGGGCTCTGTAAAAATTCAAACTGTTAAGAATTGGAGGTGCTACTACTGAGCTACGAGCTTCTTGAGTTGTTTTGTGGGTTTTTTTTGAGACAGAGTCTCACTCTGTCACCCAGGCTGGAGTGCCGTGGCGCAATCTCAGTTCACCGCAACCTCTGCCTCCTAGGTTCAAGAATTCTCCTGTCTTAGCCTCCTGGGTAGCTGGGACTACAGGCGCATGCCACCACTCCTGGCTAATTTTTGTATTTTCAGTAGAGATAGGTTTTCACCACATTAGTCAGACTGGTCTTGAACTTCTGACCTTAGGTGATCCACCCACCTCGGCCTCCCAAAGTGTTGGGATTACAGGCATGAGCCACTGCACCCAGCCTTGAGTTGGGGTTTCTTAGCCAGTCCATTAGATTGGACTATCTTTAGATTATTCTGCAAATAAATATTCATATATGGTAAAAATGGTAATTCCAGAAAGCTGTAACCTAGGAAAGCAGAGTTTTTTCCCTCCTACATTCTTGGCTAGGAGACATTCCATCAGACTGCATTGAAGATAATGGGGACAATCTCTCATTTTTTATCTTTTCCCCAGAAAAGAGGAGTAACAATGACCTGCTCCCCTGAATATATGGGGAGGGATCAGACCCTGTCCATCTTGCTCTGGGGAGAAGGTTAAAAACACAGAGCTTCCTACCAGGTGTAGTGGCTCATACCTGTAACCCCAGCACTTTGGGAGGCGAGCAGATCATGAGGTTAAGAGATCAAGACCATCCTGGCCAACATGGTGAAACCCTGTCTCTACTAAAAATACAAAAAAGCCAGGCGCAGTGGTTCACACCTGTAATACCAGCACTTTGAGAGGCCTAGGCGGGTGTATCACCTGAAGTCAGGAGTTCGAGACCAGCCTGACCAACATGGAGAAACTCCATCTCTACTAAAATTACAAAATTAACTGAGTGTGGTGCCACATGCTGGTAATCCCAGCTACTTGGAAGGCTAAGTCAGGAGAATCATTTGAACTGGGAGGCTGACGTTGCGGTGAGCCAAGATTGCACCATTGCACTCCAGCCTGAGCAACAAGAGCAAAACTCCATCTCAAAAAAAAAAAAAAAAAAAAAATAGCCAGGCATGGTGGCGGGCACCTGTAATCCCAGCTACTGGGGAGGCTGAGGCAGGAGAATCGTTTGAACTGGGAGGCAGAGGTTGCAGTGAGCTGAGATCACGCCACTGCACTCCAGCCTGGGTTACAGAGCAAGATCTCCATCTCAGAAAAAAAAAAAAACAACAGATGTTTCCATGTGACAGCTGTGTTTCCTCTGGTTAGAGGCAGTGAGTGGTGATTAGAAAGGTTAGAAAGGACAGACTCAGCTCCTGATCATCTCTGCTCATACTGAGACCTGACTCTCCACAGCAACAGGCGGAGGTGACCCACATGTCCCAGACCCAGGAGGAGAAGCTGGCAGCTGCCCTCAGGGTGGAGTTACACAACACTTCCTGCCAAGTCCAGAGCCTCCAGGCTGAGACAGAATCCTTACGTGCCCTGGTAAGTGGGCCAAGGAAAGACCTGGCATCCCTATGCTAATTTTAACTCTCTACTGTCAAACTCCAATATTATGGATCATAGTTTGCAGGTGATTCCCATCTCACAGCATATGAGTTTTGAGGCCTGAAATGTCTTCTGACTCCCAAGGATCATCAGATACGGAATCACAGCAGGTGCAATAGACACTGTAGTGCCCCATGGAAATCTCTCTTACCAGGCTGCTGCTGTGAATGTTGGCTGCTCACACCTGCAGCTGCCCCTTTTCAGCTGCCCCATTGCTCCTGAGACCTACCCTTACCCACACTGAGGACACCTGGCCCAGATTAGGCCCTGCCCCCCAGCCCTCAGCCAGTGACTGAAAGGAGGCTTTAAAAGCCCAGCCCTCTTCCTTCAAAGTGAAGCTAGCTCCATGCTGTAGAGCTCTCCATGGATCCAGGCTGTGGCCAGATTCCAGAGACCACATTCTTGCTTAGTGCCTTCCTCTGCCCTATCCTGCTTTCCTCACTCCCCCTTTTCCTGAGATTACTCCTTAATGATTTATCAGTTCCAGGATCCCCATCTCAGGCTCTGCTTCTGGAGAACCCAACCTGAGACATCTAGTAAGCTCTCAGACTCACTGTGATTTGCAAGCAGGTCTCTTTCATTACTATTGATTAAAATAATCAATAAAATGTGTTAATAATGAAGCAGTCCACCCTCTGATCTCTGGGATGGATGGAAGTTATATTTGGGTGTTAAACACGGCTCTTCTTAGACATCCCCTCCAGGAGGCCATTTGCACTGTTCTAACTACAGCTTTGTTGGTGCAGATCAAAGGGTTGTCCATGTAATCCCTGTGCAGCTGAAATGGTCTGAAGTCAATGAAGTGCGTGATAGGATGTAGGTCAGTACAAGCATGTATAAGAAAAGGATCCGAGGATCTGAGGGAAGGAAAATGAAGAGTAAAAGAGTCAGAAGGGCTCAGTTCCTCCATTTATCCCTTGGGTAAATAAGCAAATCCCTGAACCACAGTTTCCTCTTCTGCAAAATGCGTATGACAGCCACAGTCCAGCCCACTTCTCAATGTTTCTAGGAGGATCCAATGTATGGATGCACGTGAGAACACTTCTTCTTACTGTTAGCATTACTTTGAGAACTTGCTGTGTTCCTGGAACTGTATCAAGTGCTCTGGGGACATAAAACTAATTAGATATGGTCCAGGCCTCCAAGGAGTTAATGCAGCTTCAGTGGAGGAGCTGATATAAACATGAGGAGGTGGCAGGTAGGAGAGATCACCCCTGCTGTGGGAGTCAGGATATAGACTTCGTGGTGGGCGTACTTTCACTCACTAGCTCTGTGAATGAGCAGAACTTTCATTTCCCCACTTATAAAATGAGGATCTATTTTGGCTATTATATCTAGTTACTGTCTTAGTGGCTTAAGACAACAGACAATCATTTGTTCTCTTATTCTGTGATTTAGGCAGAGTTCAGCAGGTATAACTCTTCTCTGTCTCATGTGGTCTCTGCTAGGGAAGAAACACCCAAAAATGGCTTCCTCACTTAACATATCTGGTGACTCAGTTATGCATCTCTTTTTCTCTCCCTGTGACTGCTCCATGTAGCTAGCTTGGACCTCCTCATATCATGACAGCCTGACATACTCAAACTTCTGATATGGCACCTGAGTGAGCACAGGAGCTACCAGGCCTCTTTACACTAGGGCTTGAAAGTCTCTGAACATCCCTTATACCACATTCTAGTGGTCAAAGCAGTCACAAGACTATCCTAGATTCAACAGGGAGAGAAATTAACTCAACCTTTTGGTGGGACAATGGCAAGGTCATATTGAGAAAGCGATTGTGGAGTGAAGATAATTGCAGCTGCCAATGGAACTGTGATCCACCTTAGGATCATAATAGAATTTACCTCATAACGTCAATGAAATGATTAATCAGATAATGTATGTCAATCCCTTAGCACAGTGCCTGGTGCTTAGTGAGCAGTCAAATGCCATCTGTTATTAACTATCATAAAATTGCTATAATAACTACGTGTATACTAACTCCAAGTTGGCACCACCAGCCACCTGGTCACCTCACTTAAACCCACTGTCCTAACGATTGGGGAAAAAAATGGAAAAAGAATCTACACCCTCAACCAGAAAACTTCAGAGTAGTGGCATTCTGGTTATGCCCATGGCCCAGAACAGGCTGCCTCAGTTCCCTGCTGGTTCTGGTTCATTATCATTCTGATCACAAGGCCTTGCAGCCAAGGTGAGGAGCACAGATTGGGACAAAATAGGTAACAAACTCTCATACAGTTTTCAAATACAGAAAGTTCATCCAGCCATCCCCATTATTGTCTGTCAGTGCAACCTGGGCACTCACAAGGACCCCGCAGCTTATATAAGCTTCAGACAACCGAGCTGGTGAGACTTTCGGTCCCCTTTGCCAATAAGGCACTATTTACATTGGAAGGTAAGCACAAATAATGGTGCTTGAGGCCTCCTGAACTTAAATCAGGAATGGAATTCAAGGTAACAAGTTACAGAAAGTCACTATCTTACTTTCTGGAGGGCTTTGCAATTCAATAAAGTCCCTTCAAATCTCCAGAGAAATTGGCAGGATAAGTGTGCTACTGTGATTTCAGTTTGTTTGCTGGTACTATCTGTGTGGCTGAGTGAGCTAGCATACTGCCTGCAACAGTAACCTGATCATAGTCACTCAAGCTCAAGCGTCTCTGGGAGAACCAGGCATCCTCTCTTTCTGCCAGAATGTCAGTGACTTAGGTGGGGAAGCTGGATTTGGACTTTAAGGGTGGGATGGAAGACACATAGAACCTTTGGCTGGGGTTCCCATGAATGTCTTTTGGCAGTGGGTCCTAAGTCACCAAAGAAAAACCTCAGGCCACATGAAGAACTCATCTAGAAGATGGAGCAAAAACTATAGACAGATGATCCAACATGATTCTGTGAAGGGCATCCCCAAGTCACAGATGTTACAAATCCAATGTCAACAACAACTAGCCACAAATTAAGTACTTTCATGTAAAAACAGAGAGAGAAAACCCAGGAAAGTTGGAACAAATGATGCTCAAAGTCAAGGTGGCTATCTCTGCATCTTCACTGCTATAGAAAGATTTTCAGATTCTATTAAATAGTAACCCTAGACCAGATGCTTTTCTAGATTTTCTAGTAATCTATTTTGACGCTTATAAATGTGCCTCAGATAGATGAGAATCTGACTCAACATTCTCATATCCTTTAGAATTAAGAAGATTTTAAATAAGGTAATATGGTGATCCCTGCTAATAGCAGTCACGATTCAAGACAGTGTCGTGACAAAGAATTTTCTATTTCATCCACAGTGGTCCTAAGGGTGTAAAAAATCTCCTCCTGGAGGGCAGGGTACAGAATTTTGTTTCATTAAAATTCAATTCAATCCAATTTCCAAAGTTATTTGTTTTTTGTGTGTCATACTAAAAAGCCAGATGCTAAATTATAGGTCAACCATAACTAAAACTATTAGAAAATGTTAAACACAGATAGTTTTTTAAAGGGATTTATTAATCAGCTCTGTAGTTTTCAGGACGTGGTGCATGGGAAGATGAGAAGAAGGAAGTTTCCAGTCTAATGGGGAGATGTAGGTAGAGTAATAAGTGTAACCATAATACAAGTGGTATCATCCAGGGCAACCTACACATATCAAGAACCTATTCTGTGCCAGGCCCTGACTTGTGTGCTGGGACTATAGAGACTTGGTTTCCAAGACTCACCACCTGGTGGAAGAGACGTGCCCATAAGTCCACTGTGATAAGTTTAAGAGCATGCATGTGCTTGGGGAGCCATGGAAATACAGATGGTCTCCTAACCCAGCTTGGTGATGGTAGAGGCAGAGGAGTTTCAAGGAAGGCTTCCTGGGGAAGGTGACCTCTGAGCTTGGACTTGGGGATGAGTAGGATTAAGTCAGGTGAGGATGCTGGAAGGAATGGAGGAGCATGGTGCAGGTGGAGGAAACAACACAGACCCATTAAACTCCAAGACTGGAAGTGTTGATGCTGCTGTGGGTGGGGAATGAAGATGGAAAGATACTGGGCCAGTTGTGTGTGCCACATCAGGGACCCTGGGGAGCCATCAGCAGAGTTTAAGCAGAGGAGATACAGGCCCAGATTTGGGCTTTGGACAAAGCACCGTGGCTATTTGTATGGGGAACTCAGGAAGAGGAGGAACTAGAGATGGGAGATGAGCCAAGAGGCCACTGAGGGTACCACAGGTGAGAGGTGACAAGCTTCCAATCCCAGACCATGGTGGCTGGAGAATGTGAAAACTTCTCAAGCGATACAAGAAGCAAGGTTCAGAATATACAGGAGGCCGTGATGATTGCATTTGGAAGGAAGGGAAGGAAGGAAAGCAGGAACACATCTTTCCCCAGCTCACATGGGTTCACCAGTTGAAGCTTAGAATAGGAAGGGCCAGCAGGTTCAGGAGGCAGCCAGTGACTCCATTTTGGACACCCTGATGTGAGGTCTGAGTATATATTTCCAGTAAGAAGTTCAGTAGCAGGTCCACAGCTACTGAAGGAAAGATGTATGGTGGAATTACCAACGCAGGACATGGCCTGGAGGCGACTGTTAAAATCATGAATACGATGGAGACCAACACAGACCCAGGATGCACTGCTCAGAAAAAGAGTGGGCTCAGGGTGGGCACTGGGGAACCCACAGTGAAGGGATGGCAGAGGAAAAGGGATGGGCAAAAATGTGCTACTAAAAACACCAAAGGGGAAAATGCTGAGTATATAATGGCCAGAGACATTCATTCTAACACAGTGATCTGGGAAAGAATGCTGGAGGCGTGGTGTTCTAGCCAAATGACGGATGGGGTTTCAGCAGCAGAGGGAGAAGGGGTCCCCCAGGGAGTGAAGAAATCATAAGAAAAAGCCCCAGAGAACAAGATTTCTTTGAAGAAACACCTACAAGCTGCCTCTCATTTGCCTCTCTCAATCCCTCTCCCTCTTGCCCCCCTCCTCTCTCTCCTCACACTGCCTTTCCTTTTCTCCCTCCCTCTCTCCTCTTTTTCTCCTCCCTCACCCTCTCTCCCGTCAAAAAGATCATTCAATCAGACTAATCCACAGTCCGACCTGAGTGGGATTCCTTATTTTTCCCATGGAGCCTCTAAGAATAACCCCCATCAGTGTCCATAACTGGCAAGGTCCGTGCCACGGAGTGGGGGAATAGTGCAGGCTACCACTAGCCTCTGCCACTGCTCTGCACACCTCCCTCTTCAAGGGCCCGGCCCATCATCCTCGGGTTTGGACCAGGTTCACTCTTTTGTAGAAACGAGGCCTGGAGAACACCTTGCACGATGCCAAGCACTGGCATGACATGGAGCTGCAGAACCTGGGTGCTGTGGTCGGCCGGCTGGAGGCGGAGCTCAGCGAGATCCGCGCTGAAGCTGAGCAGCAGCAGCAGGAGCGCGCGCATCTGCTGGCCCGCAAGTGCCAGCTGCAGAAGGATGTGGCGTCCTACCACGCCCTGCTGGACCGGGAGGAGAGCGGGTAAGCGTCGCTTCTTCTGCGTCAATTATCCAAGGGATGCATATTCATGGCTTTAAAAATATTTTCCAAACTATAGAAGAATTTAAGATTCACAATCATGTTGTGTTAAAATAAAATTCTAAAAAAAAAAAAAAAAGATAAGAAGAAATCACCCCAGACTTCATCTCACATAGGTACCCATTCCCACAGCCTGGCTATGACCTTCCAGGATTTTCCTATTCACATACAAATAATATATATAATTATATATTCACATACTAATACATATTCTATATGTATGCATATTTATGCACGTACATAATAGCTGTTAGGAATGTTTCAGTTGCTCTTAATAGAACCTAATTAATGAGGCTATAAACCAGTGCTCCTGAAACTAATGTGCACTCAAAACTCTGGGCATTTTTTTTTTTGATACAGGGTCTCTTCTCGCTATGTTGTCCAGGGTGGTCTCGACTCAAACTCCTGGGCTCAAGTGATCCTCTCACCTAAGCCTCCAGAGTAGCTGGGATTACAGGTGTGAGCCGCGGCACCCCAGCTGGGCATCTTTTTAAAATGCAGATTCTGCTTCAGTAGGTCTGCGGTGGGGTCTGAGAGTCTTCCTTTCTAACAAGCTCCCAGGTGATGACTATATTGCTGCTCGGCAGACCACACTCTGAGTAGCAAAGATGTGTAAACCATTTTTTAAGCGTTCCAGAAACAGGTGATCTAGGCTGCTCAAAGCTTTCATTAAGGACTCAAGCTCTTGTCATTTTTCTAACATGCCATGATAACATTGGCTTTTTGGCTTTTTGTCACCCCATGGTTACATATGCCAGCCATAGATCCAAACATCACATGCTCATTCGTGACCAGAAGCGGGAGGGAAGAGGCAGCCGCAAAAAGACTTTTTCTTGAGTGGCCCTCTCCTCTCAGTGAAGGAAAGACATTTTGAGGCTTCCAGTGGACTATCCCTTATATCTCATTGACCAGAACCTGCTTACACTGGCCATACCTACCTGCAAGGGATGCTGAGAAAGCAACTCTAGAGTTTCCAGACTCCATAGTGGGGGCAGGCAAGGGGTTGGGAATAGCAGTTGCGTTAGTCTGCCAGAATTACACATATACACTCAACACTCACTTTTTTTTTTAATAGATAAGGATTCCAAAGGCATATACATCAGCCTTGGGCCTTAGCTTCCTTGCCAACTCTTTCCAGAAACCCAAGCCCTTAATTTGTATCATAGTTCTATGTCTTATTTCCCTCCAAGGCCCCTTCTCTGACATGTTGAATAAGGAAGATACAGCTTAGTGACTGTACAGTCCAACCCCTCCTGATTCAAGAGAGAACACAAAGACCCAGAATGGAAAAAGATTTACCATGATCACACAGGAAGTGGAGACAGTGCTGGGATGGGAGCCCGGGTCTCCTGCCCTCTCCAACAATGTAACCTCTCGTTATCCAGAAGGCGGGAGAGCCTCAAGGAAGCGACCTAACCACACCCTGCTTTCAAACGGAAAATATGTCATTCAGCTCCTCTCCAGCTGTCTTTTATTGAATTGATTTTTATTGATTATAAAAGCCAGATGTTCCTAACAAAGTTTTTTTTTCAGATGCCTATGAGCATCGGAATAAATACACAAAGTCGGTTTAAACAAACACCAAGAGTAGTGAGTTAGGCTGAGCTGCTTTCTAAGAATCTACATGCTACATTTCATTTAGTGAGTGCCAGCACAGTCCTGACTCTTGATTATTTTCATTTATCCCCCAAACCCTGCCAAGACGACCTCATGATCCCCATTTTACAGACAGGAAACAAAGCCTCAGAGAGCTTAAGTCATGGCCCAAGGTCTCACAGCAAATAACCATGGAGTAACAATTTAAAACCCAAAACTGTCTTGTTCAAAAGGCCAGATTCTTTCATGAGACAGCCGCCTTTCTCATAATGCTATTGTGATAGAATTACCGATTTTCCTCACCCATTGCTTCTGACTCTTATGTGTTTCCTTTCAGCTGATGGAGAAACTTCCTCTTATCACAAAGAAAATGCTCCCTTCCTCACCAGCTGACCCGTGAAGTTGTTTGAGAAGCTTTCCCCTGAGCTCCAGTACCTGCTGGATTCCCTGGTTAATTTGGCTTGAGCTGAAAAGCTTCCTGGAAGTGGAGAGGGTCCTTCTGCTTTAATTTGAGTAGTCTGTAGCTTGAGCAACCTCCCTGTCCTCCTTCAAATAAACGCTTTGTCTGCAGCGTCCAGTTTGCCCACCTTGTTCAACTCACTATAGGGTCAAGATGGATATCACTTTACCTGCCTGACATTTGCTCACGGAGCTATGCTTGAAGGCTTCTGGAAGGATTCCCTTGAATGTGACGCCATCTGCCTCCCCAGGGTCACCTGCTCTTGGGCTTTTCAACATAAAAGTGCTGCGGAAGCAAAAGCTATACTCGTGGCATGCAGGATTGCCACAGTCTGGGGCGAAAAAAAAACAAAAAAAAAAAAACCACTCTTGCTCGAGAGGGGATTAGTGTGGTACTTTATTGCATGTTTCATAATTACAGGCATCACGGAGTATTCAGACCTCTTTAATGCACTCTGCATGCATATTCATGTGCAGACACACACATTTCACTTGCTATTGGCAGAGTACCTCTCAATCAGTTAAAAGGGAACTTCAGTCTAAGCCCAATCTAAACCCATTCAATTTAAGTGGGGGATTAATTACACTGTGGTTGCTCACCCCACTTACAGCTTCAGAATTTTCTTCCAGGGTCCTTTCCCCAGTTCTCTCAGGGCCTAAGCCAGCCAAATATAGTTCATGCATCTGCCACCTACCCAGGCAAGACTCTCTTGCCTTCTGATTAAAATTGAAACCACCACCTGTGTCCTAACACAGGTTCTCAGTGCCTCTAAAACTGAAACAAAAGCCCAACTTTAATTTCTTCATTCTTCCCTCAACTTTCTGTCAGTTTACGTATCACACAGTATTACAGACCAAAATATCCAAGCTGAGTCTTTGTGTCTGAGCTGCTAATCCAGACAGGAGGATGTAACCAACATGGGTACATTTGAAAACCCCCATACCTGAGGGTCTGAACACCCAAGGCCCATACACAAAAAAAGAAACCTTATTTATCTTTAAGGATTGCTTATAAAAGAAGCAAGCCAAGAAATACGGTATCCTGATTGGAATTGCTACAGCTAGTTTTCCTTTCTGGCCTCCAGGAGCAAAGGAATTGTATTAATAGCTCACATGAGCAGGACAGCTATTTACAATGTGCACAGCACCTTGACATAGGTCAGTTTGTTGTTTGAGACATGGAAATACCCAAGACACCCTAAAACTACATTTTAGCTAAGTATCCATCTCCTCCTCCATAGCTGCACACTATGGGGCTGCCCATAATTGAAGCACGTGGGTTCAAGAGTCCTGCCAGAAAACAAAGTGTGTAGCTGGCCTTGCTATGTTGGATGCACTAGACACTGAGGTCTGTTCCTTTTCTTTCTTGTTACTATTAATTTTTGGTCCCTCAGCCAAGACCTAAATTCCTAACCTAAACATAGCTGGAGGCTTTGAAGGTGAGAGTCCCGAAAGGTCAGCCATCAAAGGAGGTACTTCTGTGACTAAATGGCCATGCAGCTTTTAGAACCTGGAGGTCATTTTGGCCACTGGAAAGAGGGGAGAATGGATCTGTGCATACTTCTGCGTTTCCACCAGACAGCACGCTGTGCAAGGCCGCACACACTCGGTCTCCTCCGTGCCATAATCTCAAAAAGCAGCTGCCGTAAATCATTCAGTTAATCACCCTTTGGCAGACTGGTGCTTCCAGTTCCCAGCACAGGTTCTTGCTGTTTCTAATGAGGCTTCATTAACAGGTATGAGAAGGCACTTCCAGCCCCCCAACTCTGCCAGGGCCTTGTTTAAATCAGGCTCCCTCTCACAACATCCCAGTACAATTATGCTTTGGCAGCGGTTCACTGACAGGTGGCAGGGGAGGCTGCTGCTTGTATTGGTGTCAAGGACAGAGCATTTGTTCTGGAACAGACCAGAGCAGGGCTCCCAATGGACACCTCCTGAAACACAGCCGAGCCCTATTTCCACACCAGGCAACTCCACTGGCCTCTGGCCTAGCTTCTGAAGGGCAATGTGAACTCCCAAGGGGATTGCTAGAGCCTCCACTGGCTTTCAGATGCAACGTTCTTTTATATCAAGATCCTTAAATCTTACCTTCATAATCATCTGTAACACTTCTTAGCATGTCCTGGTGCCCAGACATTTTGATACATTTTGGGGATACCAGTTTAAAAAAGGCCCAGCTTCTGCCCTCATGGGTTTACAGCCTTGGTGAGTGCAGCTGTGCTCACTGAAGGATCGACAATGCAAAGGATAAGTAAAGCAGAGCAGGCAGAGCAGCATATCACAGTCTTCACAACCCCCTCATAGATTCATTTTGTCATCAAAGGTATGAAAATAGACATCTGGGTCTGACCTCAGTTGGTTTTCAGCAAGAAGATTTAGCAAGAACCATCAAGCACCATGCCTGTCTCTGTCTCCACACACCCCACAGATTATTATTTATAAACTCTTACATTGTCTTGCTTTTTGTGAGAAAAGGATGGGTTGCCTGTTTGGAGACAAATCTAGAATCTGATCTGGGATTGCCAGACAGCAAAAAGAAATATAGACTCCCCAGTTGAAATTTCAGATTAAAAATGAGTAAGTTTTTAATATAAGTATGTCTCACATGTTGCATGAGACATACTTATGCTAAAACATTATCTGGCAGCTCTAATAATATCAGAAGCACTCCACACTTCATATTCCCCACATTGTAATCTGACCTCAAACAATTCATAAAGGTGTGCCTAGCACTTCCAGCTGAGACATCCCAACACACAAGAAGGGGAAAGGGTGACCCAGACTGTGTCTCTACCCATTTCTTGATTGGAAACTCAGTCCCCTGGCACAAAAGTGCAATCGTGTTTGAGAAATTAGTCTGCTAGTTCAGTGAAGAAATAAAGCAAACTTTTCTCAGCTGAAGTAACTAGTTTGATTGGATCATATAGACTGGTTATTTTGAACAAAAGGTTGAGCAGGAACAGGAATAGATCCCAGCATAGACAGGCTGTGCTGCAGAGATGACAGAATTTTCGCTACCATGCCCAAGAGGAAATATTCCATTTTCTCCTGCCCTTCCTGAGAGTAGAAGGTAATTTGCATCACAGGGAGTCCAGTTTTTCCATGTAATTCTGGGATTGGACAAAAAAACAAAAACAAAGACAAAAACACATTGCATCTTAAAAGAAAGAGTTTTGCAAAATGGATGAACAACAAACTACTAAATTTCTTTGGACAAGTCATGGGTACTTTGTTTTTGTTTTGTTTTTATCTGACGCTAAAGTCCTTATTGACATCCTAGACAGGAAAAATGTATAAATGGGGTTCACAACTTTAAACTAAAAAGGCAAAGGCAAACCTGACAAGATGATTAAGACAAATTGTCACTAACTCCCTTGATGATAATTAACGGCATTGTGGTTGCTTTGAGAAGAACACAAAAGGAGGGGGGACAGGAAATCAATAGACTAGCGGTAGGTTCAGCCCCTCATTGTTTAGTACCAGCGACCAAAAGAAAAGAAGCGAGAGAAACATGTATGGTAACAAATTGTCCTGAGGAAGTGAAATAGTAGGTTTACACATTATTTTGGGAATTCAGTCCTAGCAGGTCACAAGAGCAACAATCATGCCGAGTAGTGGAAAACACCCTCCAAAACTAAATCCTCTTTCCCAGTAAATATTTATGTAGCCCCTCTTATATGTCAAGTTAGGTGTCAAGAATATGAAGATGTACAAAATGTGGGCCTGTCCTTAAATAATCTAGGTTAGCACTGTCCAACAGAAACAGAATGTAAGCTACATAGGTAATTTTAATTTTTCAAATAGCCATATTTTAAAAGGGAAAAATAAACAGATGAAACTAATTTTGATATATTTTAATTATCTCGACATGTCCAAAATTCTATTATTTCATGATGTAATCAATATTTTTAAATTATTAATGAGAGTTTTATATTTTTGGCACTAGCCCATCTCAATTCCGACGTAATTCATCAGAAATACTTGAGCTGTATTGAGAGTCCATAAAATTTATAGTTGAAAAAGTAGATTGACATAGCCAAGCTGTTCCAAACATAGTTAACAGTTTTCCAATAACTGAATTTAAGATCACAAAATTTGTTTTCCTTTGATCTTCACATCCACGTCGACATAACTGGTTCATTTTTTCCAGAACGGTTCGTGTGACTTTGAAGCAGAAGCACATCAGTTTCAAAGCCACACGCGTCCGAGTTAAGTAAATTCATTAACTCTTGCATCTCATTAGCATCATGTTCAAGGAGGTATTACATATATTGAGAATCAACTCTAAATTTATCAACATAAAAAATTCCTTTTCAAATTTTTCTTGTGAGTTTTAGAGGACAAATATTTTACACTGCTTAGGTTTTTTAACTACAATTAAACAACATTTAAAATTCAGTTCTTCAGTCACACTAGGCATATTTCAAGAGCTCAATAGCCACCTGTGGTCAGTGGCAACCATATTGGAGGGCATGGATAAAAGCTGAGTAGAGGTGGGTGGGATCTACAATGGGTTTGACCAGCTTGTGAAAACAATCGAGGTCATATTGGCACGATGATTTGTGAGAAGTCCTGCCTTCCCACCAATTTACCTCACCAAATACATCTGAAATTTCTGGCAGGTGAGCGTCCCACCTAGAAACAGAGTGGCTACGTTCCAACAGTTTTACAGGCCTCCTACTTGGCCTACGTAATCCGTCCACTGCACTGCTCTGCTTCTCATAACTCAGTCTTTTGGAGGGAGTTTCCTCTACCAGAGATCTTGAGCTTCCCCTGACACAGGCCTTTTGTTTCCTTCCATAACCCTCTCCTTTCTTTAATCTCCTAACCACACAAACCCTGGGAGGAGTGAGCTGAATGAAAAGAGGTTAGCATGACCTGACAGCCAGCCCCGACTTGCTCAGTCAGACCACTTTGCCAGTTTCTTCTATTCCTCATGGTGATTTTCTCTCCAAGGTCTCATAGCCTCTCCCTCAATCTGGCTTCAACAGGACCCACCTCAAATGACTTCAGTTCTTCTGACAGCTCTGAACCCTCTCTCTGGGCTGAATTCTTGTTCCTGTTTCAGCCCCATACAAATCAAGGCAAGTGACCAGGCATGTTTCAACATCCCCAGACACACTTTCTAAGGTTGTTTTTTTTTTTAATCAAAAATTTTATTTTTTAAAATTGAGATAAAATATACATAATTTACCATCTTTACCATTTTTAAGTGTACAGTTCACGAGACCCATCTTTTTAACTCCCACATGAGTAAAAACATGAGATGTTTGTCTTTCTGTGCCTATTTCACTTCACATAATTTCTTCCATTTCCATTCATGTGGTTGCAAACAACAGGATTTCATTCTTCTTATGGCTGAATAATATTCTATTGCATATATACCACATTTTCTTTATCCATTCATCCACTGATGGGCACTTAGGTTGACTACATATTTTGGAGTTTTGAAGGTTTTCTTTTTTCAAAGACGGAGTCTCACTTTGTTGCCCAGACTGGAGTGCAGTGGCATGATCTCAGCTCACTACAACCTCTGCCTCCCAGTTTCAAGCAATTCTCCTGCCTCAGCCTCCCACGTAACTGGAATTACAAGCATGTGCTACCGTGCCTAATTTTTGTATTTTTAGTAGAGATGGGGTTTTACCATGCTGGCCAGCCTGGTCTTGAACTCCTGACCTCAAGTGATTCCCCTGCCTTGGCCTCCCAAAGTGCTGAGATTACAGGCATGAGCGACCACGCCGAGCCTGACTACATATTTTGACTAATGTGAATGATACTGCATATATCTCTTTGATACACTGATTTCCGTACTTTGGGGTGTATATCTAGCAGTGGCATTGCTGGATCAAGTTTTAGTTTTTTGAAGAACCTCCATACTGTTCTCCATAATGGCTGCACTAATTTACATTCCCACAAGCAGTGTACCAGGGTTCCCCTTTGTCCACATCCTCTCCAGCATTTGTTATTGCCTGTCTTTTTGAATGCAAGTTTTTAACTGAGGTAAGATGATATTTCATTGTGGTTTTGATTTGCATTTCTCTGATGATTAGCAATGCTGAGTATTTTTTCATATACCTGTTGCTATTTGTATGTATTCTTTTGAGAAATGTTTATTCAGATCTTTTGCCCATTTTCAAATAGGATGATTTGTGTTTCCACTATTGATTTGTTTGAGCTCCTTATGTATTCCTGTTAGAGACAGAATGCTTCTTGTTAGGTACTGCAAGGAAAAATTAGCATTCAGACAAAAAGTTTTCTCAACAAGGCAATTTTACTTTCTGCAGAAAGGGTGCTCCTGTTAGCCATCTTGCCACGAGAGTACAATGAACAAAAGAAAGGCAGCTGTATTTATTTCTTACACATTGGGTTCTCACTGCCGTGTCCTATCTCTGTTCATTGGAGACAGACCTCACAATCTAAACTGAACCTGACTGGCTAACAACTTAAAACTTTTATAAATAGGTAAAGGCAATGGAGAACAAAGAAAAAAAGAAAGTCTAAATAAGGAAGGGACAGGGAGTTGCTGCAAAAGGACTTAGAAAAATAATAATTAAATATTAGATATTAAATATCTTTGTTAAAGTACAAGGACAGAGAATGTACTACGTGCCAGTGAGCACATCTAGCACAAATATCTTGGTTAAAGTACAAGGACATAGAATGCCCTTATTCCTTTACATCTAACAGCTACATAGGATAGGACTTAGAGAGTTATTAGCAAAAAGCAAGAAGGCTTTGAAGAAAGATAGTCTTTAAAAGAAACTATTATTTCTAACAATTCCTGTTGTTAATCCCTTGTCAGACAGATGGTTTGCAAATATTTTCTCCTGTTCTGTGGGCTGTCTCTTCACTTTGTTAATTGTTTCCTTTGCTGTGCAGAAGCTTTTTAGTTTCATGAAATCCCAATTGTCTATTTTTGCTTTGGTTGCCTGTGCTTTTGAAGTCTTACACAAAATATCTTTGCCCAGATCAATGTCCTGGAACATTTCTTAGTGTTTTTTTCTAGTACTTTCATAGTTTTAGGTCTTTCATTTAAGTCTTTAAACGATCTGATTTTATTTTTGTGTATCGTAGGAGACAGTGGTCTAGTTTCCATTCTTTTGCAGATAGTCAATTTTCCCAGCACCATTTATTGAAGAGGCTGTCCTCTCTCTATTGTATGTTCTTAGTGCCTTTGTTAAAGATGAGTTGGTTGTAAATAAATTGATTTATATATTGGTTCTCTATTCTGTTCTATTGATCTGTGTGTCTGCTTTTTTGCCAGTGCCATGCTGTTTTGGTTACTATAACTTTGCAGTGAATTTTGAAGTCAGGTAATGTGATGCCTCCAGCTTTGTACTTTTTGCTCACAATTTAAATTGCTTTGGTTATTTGGGGTCTTTTGTGTTTTCACATAAATTTTAGGCTTTTTTTTTTTAATTTCTGTGAAGAATGTCATTGCTATTCTGATTAGGATTGCATTGAACCTATAAATTGCTTTGGGTGGTACTGTTATTTTATCAGTATTAATTTTTCCAATCCAATGAGCATGGAATATCTTTCCATTTTTTGTGTCCTCTTCTGTTTTTTTCAGTTTTATAGTTTCCCTTATATAGATCTTTTACTTTGGTTCGATTGATTTCTAGATATTGTATATTTTTACCTTGTAAATGGGATTGCTTTCTTGATTTCGGTTTCAGAGTGTTTGCTGTTAGTGTATGTAAATGCTATGATTTGCGTGTGTTAATTTTGTATCCTGCGACTTTACTGAATTTGTTTATCAGTTCTAACAGTTTTTTGGTGGAGTCTTTAGGTATTTCTAGGTATTAAAATCATGTTGTCTATGAACAAGCCTAATTTGATTTCTTTCTTTCCAGTTTGGATGCCTTTATTTTATGCTCTTGTGTAATTGCTCTGGCCAGGACTTCCAGTATTATATTGAATAACCATAGTAAAAGTAGGCATCCAGTCAGGCACAGTGGCTCACACCCATAATCCCCGCACTTTGGGAGGCTGAGGCAGGAAAATCACTTGAGCCCAGGAGTTTGAGACCAGCCTGGACAACATAAGAAGATCCCATCTCTATAAAATAAAATTTTAAGAAATTATCTGGATGTGGTAGATCACAGCTGTGATACACAGCTACTTGTGTGTCACAGGATCCTTGGGGCATCACTTTTCTCCCATCCAAGTACTAACCAGGCCTTACCCTGCTTAGCTTCTAAGATCAGATGAGATCAGGCACCTTCAGGGTAGTATGGCCATAGATGTGGTGTCACTTTTCTGGCCAGAAATCTCTGTGGTTAGTGGCGCCTTTGCTTGAGTTTTGCTCAGGCCCACTGGGCTTATTCCACCCACTGGCCTGGCAAGCTGTGCTCAGCTCACACTACTGGCCCCAATCCCATGCTGCCAAGGGTGAGCCAGGAGCGGAGTAGTGAGGGATGTGTGAGCAAGTAAGCGTGGGGTCTGGCCACTGCTCACAGCCAGGCCTACTGGCTGTGGTGGGGTGGGCAGCTCCAGGCACTGACACAGGCACTGGCTCCCTGAGAGTCTGCAGCTGGACCAGGCATACTGCAAGCAGCTTCCACAGCTGGCACTGGGGAATGCTGTGGTGCCCAGAAGCTTGGAGATGCCAGCAACCGCAGAGCCCCAAAGAGGGTGTCACAGCCCTGGCTCGGAAAGCTCCTAAGTCTGGGCTTCCCAAAGTACCACAGCTCTTCTCTCCTTCTCTCTTTTCTCCTGCAACATGGTGAGCAAGGGGTATGTTTCAGTCGTTTGTGTCACAGCTCTTTCAGCCCCAGTATCCCAAGTTCTATACCCCAAGTTCTATCCCACATCCAGGAAGAATGAGGTATGCAGGCAAGTGGAGGGGGAGCAAGGCAAAGTGGTGTGTTACTGAGCCACAGAACAGCTCAGAGGAGACCCACAGTGGGTAGGTCGTCCTAACAAGAGTCCAGGTCTCAGCAGACAAGAGACTCACAGTAGGTAACTCCTCTCTGCAGGCAGGTCATCCTGACGTCTGCCAAACTCTGGCTGAGTCCAGGGTTTTTTATGGTCTTCAGAGGGGAGGAAATACATGCTGATTGGTCCATGGGCAGCCATGGGTGGGGAGAGGCCGGGCAGCAGGAACAGGTGTTTCCAAGCCTGTAGGGGCTTCCCCAGCCCCTGAGACTTCAGGAATGCTGGGGTCTGCAGCCACAGCTGGGTAGCCTCAACTTTGTTCCACAATCGAGCAGGTGCCAGGAGCAGAGAGAGGCCAGGCAGCAGACCAGGCATTTCCAAGCCTGTGGGGGCATGAGGGGCTTCCCAGACCTCCAAGGGAGCAGGAACGTCCAGGTCTGCAGGGCAGCTGCGCAGTTGCAGCTACATCTGGGAAGGTGTCTCTCCTGTCTCTACAACTAGGAATGAGACCAGCTTCCACCTGATCCGAGCTTCCACAGGCTCCTGCCAGCTTCCTAGCACACACAGCCCTTACTACAGCCAGCATCTTTGCATTGGCTGCTCCAGACAGGCTGCTGCTGCCATCACTTGGAAGGCTGAGGTGGGAGAGATTGCTGGAGCCCAGGAGATGGGGACTATAGTGAGCCATGATCATGCCACTATACTCCAGCCTGGGTGACAGAGCAAGATCCTGTTTGAAAAAAAAAAAGTGAGCATCCTTCCTGGTTTTTAAGAAACTCTCTGCCAGTAGTTGTTAGGGGGCTAATCACCTCAGGTTGCAAGACAGACCTCTAGGGGGCAGTGTTGTCCAAACTCCATAGGCCAGCCTGCTGGTCACAGGGGAACCCAGCCTGTGTACCCTATTATGTACTATGCTCATGGAACCTAAGCCATTATTGATTAAAAGAGATATCATTACTGGCTGTGCCACTAAAAATAAAACTATTCCAGATAGAAGTCTACTAGAACTCAGATAAAGCTGACACAGTAAAGGCCTCTGTGGAGGAGGTCCATGAGAAATATATGGAAAAATGAGAGCAAGGAAGGGACAGGCACAGTAGGACAGCAAGAGAAGTTGCATGTTTCAATTTTGCCATGGGCGGAGGAAGTGAAATATCTGCCCTCATAATCTGAATCAACAGTTGGTTCTTGTGCAGATTTCTAGACTACTTGTGCCATCCAAAAACCTCAGACAGAGAATTTTATTTAACATACAAATGTACCTCAACTTATGATGGAGTTATGTCTTGATAAATCGTCATAATAAGGTGACTATATCATAAGTCAACTTTATCCAGTGGGAAGTCAAGGGCCACACTGAATGCAAATTGTTTTCGCACTATCACAAAGTTGGAAAATCGTAAGTTGAAACATCATAAGTCAGGGACCATCTGTAGTTTCACATTTTTATGAGTTCCTTGCAAGGGTAGAACCCAAAGCTTATATAATTTGATGCTCTCTTTTAAAAAAGAAATACAAAATATCTTACTCTTGCAAATTTTATAAAAACCTATGATCAGGCTGAGAGCATCATGGCTCACATCTGTGATCCCAGTGCTTTGGGAAGCTGAGGCAGGCAGATCACTTGAGACCAGGAATTTGAGACCAGCCTGGCCAACATGGCAAAACCATGTTGCTTTACTAAAAATACAAAGAAAATTAGCTGGGTGTGCTGGGGCATGCCTATAATCCTAAGTACTCTGGAGTCTGAAGCATGAGAATCACTTCAATCCAGGAAACAGAGGTTGCAGTGAGCTGAGATCGCACCACTGCACTCCAACCTGGGTGACAGAGTGAGACTCTGACTCAGAAAAAAAAAAAAAAAAAATATATATATATATATATATATATATGATCCCATGAAGCTGTGAGGAGGAACCCTTTCAGAGCCTTGGAAGGGCCATGCAAATGAGGGGCCTTGAAGCTTTACTCTCATTGGTAAATCAGTCTGTGCTCCAAGTGACTGGCAGAAGCAAAGAAAAATCCTCTGCAAATGAACACGATTTTAACAAATCAACAGCAACCTTAATGACATACCATCAACTATTATCAGATCCTGATTTCAGAGATGTTAAAGTACAAAACAGTATGCTTCTTGGGAGCAATGAAATATGGTACTTCAAAAAGAAAAACGATAATGTAAATTTTAACCCTGACTTAGCTAAGACAATAACAACAACAGTGATGGTAGCTGTCATTTATCAAGCTCCTACAGCGTGCCAGCCTTCTTACAAATCTTTTTTCTGCCCCTCCCATGAGCTTAGCGCCACCACCAAAGACTTGAAAGATGCAAGGTGGTGATTCCTACCAAATCCACAATTAACTCACTTGTTTGATCAGTGCACAAATCAGCTAGGTAATGGAGAATGACCACGGATTATCACAGACTAATCAAGTGGTGAGCTGAATCACAACAAGAATTGCAGAGGTGGTATTTTTACTGGAGCAAATCCGCACAGCCCCTGGCACGTGGTGTGCCACTACTGACCTGGCAACTGCCTTATTCTACCCACCCCCACCCCAATCCTCTCCTGCTCTGTTGTGGCAGGGACAGCAGTAGACTTTTACTGTCTTGCCTCTGGCTATGTTAGCTTGCCTGCACTTAGTCAGAATGTAATCTGGGGGGACCCAGAAACCCAAGCTGATCCATTACATGTCTTTATCATGCTAATTGGACCTGGAGAGCCCCAAAGAGCTAGCACCTAAATGCCTTAGTAAAGAACCTGTATGCCAGAAAATGGGAGATAAAGCTTGACAACATTCAGGAGTCTGTCACATGTGTGAAGCCTCTAGAGTCCAGTGGTCTAAGCTTTCTTGGGACAGACCTTCTTTTTTGTTTTTTGAGACATCACTCTGTTGCCACGATGGAGTGCAGGGGTGAGATCTCGGCTCACTGCAACCTCCGCCTCCCAGCCAGGCCTGATTTAGCCCCACCAGGCAGGCAGCAATGGCCCCTCTCAAACATGGAGCTCCCTCCCTGAGACAGGAAGCTGTTAGAGAACTCCAGCTTTGAAGCCATCACCTTGTAGCTAACTGTAGAGAGCAAAGATACCCACATTATTGGAAGGATTGAGAGCTACTCACGTCAGACAGCAGGAGACGACAAACACCGGTGTAAGCTGTTCTACCACGAGGTCAGCCCCGCGTACTGAAGGCTCTCTCCCCACCCCAGACTTCAGGCCTCAGCCCCAGGAGCCTGAGCAAGAACCAAGGTGGCAAGGAAGAGGGCCCTCCAGGGACAAGTGCAATTGCAAGACTCTCTTCCATTTGATTGCCATGCTCAGTGAGTCCTTTCAGGCCTATGACCTCAGCACAGCCCACAGCCATGGGTTCAGTTAGAAGCCAGCCTCAGCTGGGTGGTGAATGCAGTCAATTGCAGTCTGTTTCTCAGCTGCGTGGGGGGACATCAAGGCCCTGAAGACACAGCTGCGGAACGCAGTGGACAAGGAGATCTGTCTGGCTTCATGAGACACCTACAGCTATAACCCAGACTTGGACTTAGACGCCTTCAGGGAAGATGATACCCTCTGGTCCTTCAACTACTTCTTCTACAACAAAGAGCTCAAGCAAATTGTCTTCTTCAGCCATCACTTCATTAGCTGCTCCACCTACAAACCCTCAGAGGCAGGCAATGAGATGCACGTGGAACTGGGGGAGGAGGAGGAGAAAGAAAGAGGCGGAGGCAGTGAGGGTGGGGCTGAGGAAACCAGACCAAGGAGGACAGGGTCCCGGTGATTTGTATGTTATGAGGAGGAGCAGAAGCCCCAGCTTTATCCAGCTTCAACCAATGCCAGGACCTGCCCACCTTAGAGGCCCTGAGGCTGCCCCAGCTGCTGGCCAGACCCTGGGGCTACCAGAGTCTCAGTGCTGCCCAAGGCTACACCTGCCTGGCCCTTTGGCTCCAGACTGTTGGTGTCCACTCACCCCCATAGGCTTTTGCTGCCCACGCTGTGGCTGGACTAGACAGCACAGGGCCTGCTGCAAAGAGCAACCGCCTTGCCCAAATGAAGCAAGGCAGTTGCTCTTTTGTATTTCTGCTGAGCCTACACACTCCAGCCCAAAGGGCCCATGGCCAGAGGCCCCAGAGGTCATGAGCTCCAGTCTTGGGCCAGCCCTTGGTGCCCACCTGTAACCCCACCTCACCCATTTGGCTGCATTCACTGAGTGTCACTTTGCTGCAGCTCATTTTTTTCCAATAAAAATTTCTGTGACTTAAAAAATAATTGGGACCAAAATTTGAAAATTTTATAACATGCTCATGAATGCTAACAACCCCACCTCCACCAGCACCCCACCCCAGCTGCCACCACCTCCAGTACAAGTGCAAGCACAACACCACCAACCCCACGGCTGCCAGTGCCCTACCCCCCAGCCCCCCAATGCACCGCCACCACCACTGGCACGAGCACATGCAGGAACACTGCCTCCTCAGTCCTGCAGGAACCCCTCCCAAGCTAACACTCGTGCACCCCGCCATGCTGCTGCAGCTGCTGGCATATGTGAGTAAGCACAGATCTCACTGACAGCACCTGACCAAGCACTTTGGCTAGCACCTTCCATCACAGTGCTGTGGCCAGCAGACTGGGAACACCTCAGCCCCTCCACCAGAGTAGATTCCTAACCTTGAGGGTTCAGAGAGCCTAGCCGGGGCCCAGTACCAGCCCCCCCCAGAGTTACAGCATGCAGCCCAGGAGTGGTGAGCTGAGGCTGGGCCCCCTAAAGTCTTCCAGAAATGAAGCAAGTCAACCAAACCCACCATATACCACAACCAAACCAAAGTCATCAAAGAAGATAAAGGTGAAAAACCCTATCCAAAGGACAGCAACTTCAAAAACTGAAGGAACGTCACCCCACACGGATGAGAAAGAACCAGCTCAAGAACCAGGGCAACTCAAAACATCTTACCTCCACACCACCACACGAATTCCCTAGCAATGGTCCCCAGCCAGCCAGCAGTGGCTGAAATGACAGACTCAAATTCGGAAGATGGATAGGAATGAAGATCATTGAGGTTCAGGAGAAAGTTGAAACCCTATCCAAAGAATCTAAGGAATCTAATAACATGCTACAGGAGCTGAAAGATGAAATGGCCATTTTAATTGATCTGATAGACCTAAAAAACTCATTTCAAGAATGTAATAATACAATCTCAAGTATTAATAGCAGAATAGACCAAACTGAGGAAAGGCTCTCAGAGCTTCAAGACCAGTTCTCCAAAATAACTCAGACAAAAATAAAGAAAAAAGAATTAAAAAGTATGAACAAAACCTCCAAGAAATATAAGTTATGTAAAGAGAGCAGATCTACCATTCACTGGCATCCCTGAAAGAGGAGAGAAAGCAAGCTACTTGGAAAACATATTTGAAGACTTTGCCCATGAAAATTTCCCTAACCTTGCTAGAGGCCAACATTCAAATGCAGGAAATGCGGAGAACCCCTGCAAGACACTATACAAACACATAGTCATCAGATTTTCTAAGGTCGAAATGAAAGAAAAAGTTTTAAAGGCAACTAGAGAGAAACGGCAGGTCACCTACAAAGGAAACACCATTAGGCTAACAGCAGGCCTTTCAGCAGAAACCATACAAGCCAGAAAAGACTGGGGGCGTATATTCAGCATTCTAAAAAAAAAAAGAAAAGAAAGAAAGAAATTCCAGCTGGGTGCAGTGGCTCACACCTGTAATCCCAACACTTTGAGAGGCTGAGGCAGGTGGATCACCTGAGGTCAGGAGTTGAAGACCAGCCTGACCAACATGGTGCAACCCCATCTCTACTAAAAATACAAAAATTAGCTGGGCATGGTGGTGAGCACCTGTAATCACAGCTACTTGGGAGGCTGAAGCAAGAGAATCACTTGAACCTGGGAGGCGGAGGTTGCAGTGAGCCAAGATATCACCATTACACTCCAGCCTGAGTGACAGAGTAAGACTCCATCTCGAAAGAAAGAAAGACAGACAGAAAGAAAGAAAGAAAGAAAGGAAGGAAGGAAGGAAGGAAGAAAAAAAGAAGAAAAAGAGAAAGAAAGAAAGAGAAAGAAAGAAAGAAAGAAAAGAAAGAAAGAAAGAAAAAGAAAGAAAAGGAAAGAAAGAGGGAGAGAGGGAGGGAGGAAGGAAGGAAAGAAAAGAAATTCTAACGAGGAATTTCATATTCAACCAACTGAGCTTCATAAGTGAAGGAAAAATAAGATCCTTTTCAGAGAAGTAAATAATAAGGGAATTTGTTACCCTTATATAATGTTACATAATAATAAAGGTTTCAATTTAACAAGAAAACCTAACTATCCTAAATACATATGCACCCAACACAGGAGCACCCCGATTCATAAAATAAGTTCTTAGAGACCTAAGAAGAAATTTAGATAACCACACAATAACAGTGGGAGACTTCAACACCCCCACCGACAGTATTAAACAGATCATCAAGGCAGAAAACTGGTAAAGATGTTCGGGACCTGAACTCAACACAACCAAATGGACCTAACAGACACCTACAGAACTCTCCACTCAAAACCAACAGAAGATACATTCTTCTCATCTGCACATGGCACATACTCTAAAATCAACCACAGAACCAGCCTTCAAACAAGTTTCAGCAAATT
Organism: Cacajao melanocephalus; assembly: GCA_963573385.1. Taxonomy (NCBI): domain Eukaryota; kingdom Metazoa; phylum Chordata; class Mammalia; order Primates; family Pitheciidae; genus Cacajao; species Cacajao melanocephalus. Next base: position 8,358 of record CAUYLG010021427.1, on the reverse strand, counting down.
CGAATAAACCGAAATCATACCAACCACACTGTCAGACCATGGCACAATAAAAATAGAAATTAATACTAAGAAGATAATTCAAAAGAATACAATTATATGGAAATTAACCTGCTCCTGAATGATTTTTGAATAAACAATGAAATTACAGCAGAAATCAAGACATTCTTTGAAACTAATGAGAACAACCATTCATCGTACCAAAATCTCTGGGACACAGTTAAAACAGGATTAAGAGCAAAGCTTATAGCACTATATGCCCACATCAAAAAGTTAGAAAGATTTCAAATTAACCACCTAACATCACACCTAGAGGAACTAGAAAAACAAGAGCAAACCAACCCCAAAGTTTGCAGAAGACAAAAAATAACCAAAATCAGAGCTGAACTGAATGAAACTAAGATATGAAAAACCATCCAAAAGATCAACAAATCCAGGACTTGGTTATTTGAAAGAATAAATGAGATTGATAGACTAATGAAAAAAAGAGAGAGGATCCAACTAAACACAATTGGAAATGACAAAGGGGACGTTACACCATCCCCACAGCAATACAAAAACCCTCTGACTACTATGAACACCCTATGCACACAAACTAGAAACCCAGGAAGAAATGGATACATTGCTGGAAACATACAACCTCGCAAGATTGAACCAAGAAGAGACTGAAACTCTGAATGGCCCAATAATGTTGTGTGGGCATCATAGTGAAACCCCCATCGCTACACAAAATTAAAAGTAAGAAAATTAGCGAGGCATGGTGATGCATGCCTGTAATCCTGGCTACTTGGGAGGCTGAAATGAGAAGATCCCTTAAGCCCAGGAGTTTGAAGTTTCAGTGAGCTGTGACTGATGTTCTCCTTTTGTGTGTCTGTGTCTCTGTGTCTTTTCTTCTCTCCTAAAAGGATACATGTCATATTGCATTAAAGGCCCATTCTCCTCTAGTAGGACCTCATCTTAATTAATTACATCTGCAAAAACTCTTGTTTCCAGATTAGGTCATGTTCTCACATACTGGGGATTGGAACTTCAACATATCTTTTTTGGTAGTCACAATTCACAATTCAACCCATCTCAACAGAGCAGTTATTTTATTAAATGTCCTCAACTTGAGTTCTGGTATTTCCTCAGGTTAGATTCAAGTTGCACACTTTTGGTTGGAATACCATAAAATTCACCAGGAGGCACGTGATACCAATATGTCCCACTACTGGTGATACTAATTTTGTTTACTGGTTTAAGGTGGCGTGTGCCAAGCTTCTTCACTATAGAGTTACTGTTTTTCATTTTTAATTAATAAGTATCCTGTGGAAAAATACTTTTAGTCTGTTTTTAGTAAATGTTGTTATTCCTCAAACTTTCTCTCCCATAAGTTTTAGTTTTAGCATCAATCGATGACTCCTGCCCACGTCAGTTGTTACTATTATGGTTGCCAAATGGTGATTTTCAAATTCCATCATTTTGTCTACATTTTTCAGTTGGCTTTCTTCTATAAGAATCTTCTGGCCGGGTGCGGTGACTCACACCTGTAATCCCAGCACTTTGGGAGGCCAAGGTGAGCGGATCACCTGAGGTCGGGAGTTCGAGACCAGCCTGACCAACATGGAGAAAACCCATCTCTACTAAAAATAAAAAATTAGCCAGGCATGGTGGTGCATGCCTGTAATCCCAGCTACTCGGGAGGCTGAGGCAGGAGAATGGCTTGAACCTGGGAGGCAGAGGTTGCGGTGAGCCAAGATCATGCCATTGCACTCCAGCCTGGGCAACAAAAGTGAAACTCTGTCTCAAAAAAACAAAAAAGAAAGAAAGAAAGAAAGAAAGTAGGAAAGAATGTTCCTTTCTCCCCTAATTGTGTGTGTGTGTGTGTATGTGTGTGTGTGTGTGTGTGTGTATGGGTGTGGGTGTGTGTAACAGCATGGACGCATGGAGAGGCTGCAAACTTTGAGCAGGATGTGGAGCAAAAAGGCATCTGTAGCAAGCTGAGGTGTGGAGCCAGCTGCCTGCCACTGCACCTATGACCAGCACACCCAATAATTGTGGAAGTGTCTTTTGCAGATAAAGGTAATACATAGAACCCTTGGCACGCCACAGCAGGAGAATAACAGTCCCAGAATATTTGAGAAAGGCTATGTCCACCACTGTTGTCAATTATTCTCCACTAAAAAGCAGCTCCTGAGTTACTCCTGAAACCTCATGTACTGGGCACTTGGCTTCAGGAGCTACTCTGTACCTCGACTACGTGAATGGCATTCCTGCTGAACGCCAGTGTATTCCAGCAATAGGGAGCACCAGCGGGAGAATGAGGGACGAAGGAGAGTGAGGTCAGGGTATTTATTGTCCTGCCCCTCCTGCAGCATCACCACAGGCCAGTTCTGATGATGAGCTGAGGAAAAATATCACTCTTATGACATTTCTACCAAAAATGCGTATTCCAAATCTAATCCTGAGAAAACATCAGACAAGCTCAAATGGAGGGACAGTCCACAAAATCATTGGCCTATATGTCCCAAAAAGCATCAAGTTTATAAAAGACAAGGAAAGACTGAGGAACTGTGCAGATTAAAGAAAACTAAAGAGACATGACAACTAAATGCAACCCATGAACCTGGATTGTATCCTGGACCAGAAAATTGTTTTCTTTTGTTATAAAGGACACATTTTGGACAACTAATGGAATTTAAATAAGGTCTGTAAGTCAGATAATAATATTGTATCTATGTTTATTTCCTAATTTTCTTGTAATTGTATAAAACATTAGGCTCAGGCTGGGCAAGGTGGCTCATGCCTGTAATCCCAGCACTTTGGGAGGCCGAGGTGGGCAGCTCACCTGAGGTCAGGAGTTCGAGACCAGCCTGATCAACATGGAGAAACCCCATCTCTACTAAAAAGAATACAAAATTAATTGGGCATAGTGGTACATGCCTGTAATCCCAGCTACTCGGGAGGCTGAGGCAGGAGAATCACTTGAACCCAGGAGGCGGAGGTTGCAGTGAGCAGAGATTGCACCGTTGCACTCCAGCCTGGGCAATAAGAGCGAAATTCCAACTCAAAAAAAAAAAAAAAAAAAAAGATTAGGCGCATTCTATACAAGCTGCGTTTTTGTTTTTGTTTTTGTTTCTGAAACGGGATCGTGCTCTGTCACCCAGGCTGGAGTGCAGCAGTGAAATTATAGCTCACTGCAGCCTTGATCTCCCTAGCTCAATCGGCTTACCCTTTTCAAACTCTCAAGTAGGGACTACAGGTGCACACCACCACACTGGGCTAATACATATATATATATATATTTTTTTTTTTTTGTAAAGGTAGAGTTTCACAATGTTGCCCAGGCTGGTCTCAAACTCCTGTATCTAAAGGATCCACCCACTTCAGCCCACAAAGTGCTGGGCTTACAGGTTTGAGCCACTGCCCCTGGCCTTAATTCTTTTTTTTTTTTTAATTAACAGATGTTTGGTATTTTCTCAGGCCTTAATTCTTAAACAGAGAAAGAGTCTCACTATGTTGCCCAGGCTGGTCTTGAAGTCCTGGGCTCAAGCAATCCTCCCACCTCAGCCTCCCAAAGTTCTGAGATTATGAAGGTGAGTCAACATGAGAAACTTATGCTGCTTTTTAAGAAAACTGAGTTTTTAGTTTAATTTCACTTGAATTTAACACAAGAAAAAAATAAAATTAAGTTGAAAGAAATATTAGACTTTTAATACCTTTTTTTCACCTTAGGAAATATTCATTGTTATAGGATTCCTCTGTTCTTATAGGTTTAAAAAAATGAAAGCTATTAAGAATGTTTTTGGTTTTTTTTAAATTTTTAATTTCCATTAGTTATTGGAGAACAGGTGGTATTTGGTTATGTGAGTAGTTCTTCAGTGGTGATTTGTGAGATTTTGGTGCAAAGAGGTTGGAATGTTATATATTCTTTTAAGCGCATGTTTCAGTTTTACATAGGATCAATTGTCTGTATACTACAAGACATGTACTTATTGGCATAGGTTTATTTCTTTCCTTTTCCCTTCTCTTTCACTCTTGTTTTTTGCTCATATCATTTTTACTTTATCAAGATTTATAGGCTTAATATATTTACTTTATCAAGATTTATAGGCACAGTGGCTCACACCTGTAATCTCAGCTCTTTGGGAGGCTGAGGCAGGCGGATCACTTAAGGTCAGGAATTCAAGACCAGCCTGGCCAACATATGCTATGTTTTATCTGCCTGAAATTTCTCTTGTTTCTTTTTGGGGCACCCGTTTCGCATTATAGCTCTAGATATAGAAAATATATTTTTGTAGTTTTATTTAACTCCTCTGTACTTCAAAGCCATCAAAGGATTATCTTTGCCCTCTTCTATGTCTATCATCTTCTTTCTAGATTAAAAATTTTTTTCTGGCTGGGCATGGTGCCTCATGTCTGTAATCCCAGTACTTTGGGAGGCTGAGGTGGGTGGATCACCTGAGGTCAGGAGTTTGAGACCAGCCTGGGTAACATGGTGAAACCCCATCTCTACTAAAAATACAAAAAATTAGCCAGGTGTAGTGGTGGGCACCTATAATCCCACCTACTCAGGAGGCTAATGCAGGAGAATTGCTTGAACCTGGGAGGCAGAGGTTGCAGTGAGCCAAGATGGAGTCTTGCTCTTATTGCCCAGGCTGGAGTGCAGTGGCACGATCTCAGCTCAGTGCAACCTCCACCTCTCGCATTCAATCAATCCTCCTGCCTCAGCCTCCTGAGTATTACAGGTGTGAGCCACTGTGCCCAGCCTATTCTATGTGTTCTTACAATACAAAGCATTTGTGGAAACATGCCCTTGTTAGAGGTGGTACGTTCTTCTGTAGTGGTATCTTCGTATGCCTTTTGCATTCTAATCATTTCTTCAACATACATTTAAGTACCTTCTACTGTGAGACAGTTTTTGGACTCTGGTGATACCACAAAACAGAAAAAGTCCTCGTTTTCATGGTGCTTATACTGTGTGTGTATGCTTGTGCATGTGCATAGCGTGTCTTGGGGCAGGTATTTGGGTTTGCTATCATATGTTTACATAGTTACTACACGTTTCTTGCCGTTTTACTGACAGCTAAACTGGGCGGTGTTACCTAGGTCTTTTGTTTCTCTAGCAAAGTTAAGAGTGAATTCTTGACATTGTGTTCACGGTATCTGGAACCGGTTTGAATTCTCTTCAGGGCTTCAGATTAAATTCTCCATGTTGATTTTAATCCACTTTTCTGTAGGCTGAGGAGAGAACTGTTATGATTAAATTTATGGACTTCAACCTTACAAACAGCAATTCAGTTTGTTGTCACAACGTTTGCTTTATAAATTTAATTTTGATTACAAACAATATAGCTACATTTTCAAAAAATTGGAAAAGAATAAGATCACTCACATATGATTCTATTGAAAAGCTGTTTTTATACTTTTTTTTTTGAGTAACTGGACCATTACCTAAAAATAAAAAAGCTGAGGAATCCAATAGAACTAGCCCATAGTCTCTATGGCAACCTATAAGAAAATTCATTCTATGACTCTGAAAACTCTTTATTGACTGTTTGGAAGCAAACTACAGAGCTTTTTCTAACAGCTCAACACGAACGAGCAATCCTGAAGGTGATCCATATCTTAGTTGTATCTCATAACAAAAATAATCTCATTTTTTGTGCCCATGTGCAAGCATAATTTCATTTATGTTCAAATTGGAAATGTGGCCTCCGCCTTCTTATTTATCTTCTTGGTCAAAAACCTTTTTGGTTTCTTGGGTGAAATGAAAAGGAATGATGTTGAGTATCAGAAATAAAACATTTCCTCTCTAGGGTGTCTCTAAAGCAAAAAGGGAAGGCAAGCAGCAGAAACTTTAGCTAATTCATTAGAGACAAAGTTGCCTTAGGCAGCCACAAAGAGATTTGTCCAAGGATGTTACAGACTCTCAAAGGAATTGAGTACAGAATGATCATATCAGCTTCAGCTAAAGAATATTCCTTCATCTGAACAGAAAACATATCTCTAGGTTTCCTGGCAGCTAGGGCAGAGAAGAAAATGAAAGTGATGTCGTACTTGTTTTTGCCTTATAAATGACTGTGTTCCAAAATGTTGAAAGACTCATTTCTTCCCACCTTTGAACTCTGAAAGGACAATTTTTACGTGACTCTTATGTATAGGATCATGCACAATGGAATAGGCAACATTCTCAGTAATCGTGTTTAATAAGAAGAGAGAGACAGAGATTTATTATGACTGTTTTGTCTATGGTCCCAAGTAGGAAGGCAATAAAACAAGATGTGGTTCTATAAAGTCATGTCACAAGAGAAATTCTCTAAAGTCCTGTCTAGATTAATAAATCCACTGTGTGATTTTCTTCTTGCTTCGTGTTCTATTTTCCACTGCTCCTGCCTTTGTACTTTTTCTGTGATTCTGTTTCTCTCTTGGGGCTGAAAGCATCAACTGTGACATGCCATTGTTCAATAAACCATCTTGACAGTGAGAAGAGAATGAGAGAGCTGTCCTCAGAGGCAGGTCCTGGTGGAGGCAGGAAGCAGACACCATTTTTCCTTTATTCTCTCGATTCTCCAAGCCCTTTCGATGTGGCCACCACCTGTTGGTCCCCACTGCTCTCTGGGCTTATGACTTCTCACTGCCATGTCCTGGCCAGCTCACCTTCTCAAACATTGCCACAGCTTTAAAATTACCTCTTTTTATTTTCTATCTAATCTTCTCTTTCCTCTGGGCTGAATGAAGCATCAAAAGGAAATTATGTCTATCAATCCAAGTTCAATCAGAGAAGCAGAACTACAAAGAGCTCTGGGATAAGGGGACAGGTGCAGTGGCTCATGCCTCTAATCCCAGCACTTTGGGAGACTGAGGTGGGCGGATCACCTGAGGTCAGGAGTTCGAGACCAGCCTGGGTAACATGGTGAAACCCTGTCTCTACTAAAAATACAAAAAAATTAACTGGGCATGGTGGCGAACACCTGTAATTCCAGCAACTCAGGAGGCTGAGGCAGGAGAATTGCTTGAACCCAGGAGGTGGAGACTGCACTGAGCCAAGATCATGCCACTCAACACCAGCCTGGGCAACAAGAATGAAACTCCATCCAAAAAAAAAAAAGAGAGAGTTCTGGGATAAGGAATTTGGAATTAGACCTTACATAATGATGGGAGGAGCTGGGAAGTGAAGGTAGAAAAGAAGTGAGATCAGAGAGTCATTAAACTGGATTTGAGAAGTAGATCCTACTGTCAAATTCAAGAAGCTGGTAGAGAAGTCTACAAAAAGCACCTGCCTGCATTGGCTGTGGGTCCACACCAAGCATCAGATGATAAGGCTGTGGCTGCTGCTGGTCATCAGGGCCAGCACTTGATAGGAAAGCTAGTCACAGAGCATGGACAGCAAGGACAAGTTGGAACCCACTGGGCACTTCCACATCTGCCACTGCACCTAACCACAATGACCTCTGAGAGGAGTGGCTGCTTCTCCTCCACCTCCCAAATTTTGTGCAAATTACTCTTTTATCCAACTCTAATCTGAGACCACATAAGAAAGCAGATTCTGGGCCAGGCACAGTAGCTCATGCCTGTAATCCCAGCACTTTGGGAGGCCGAGGCAGGTGGATCACCTCAGGTCAGGAGTTCAAGACCAGCCTGACCAACATGGTGAAATCCATCTCTATTAAAAATATATATTCGAAAATTAGCTGGGTGTGGTAGCATGCCTGTAGTCCCAGCTACTCAGAAGGCTAAAGCAGAAGAATCACTTGAACCGGGGAAGCAGAGGTTGCAGTGAGCTGAGATTGCAGCATTGCATTCCACCTTGGGCAACAAGATCAAGACTGTGTCTCAAAAAAAAGAAGAAGAAGAAAGGGGATTCTGAAAATGTCATTCCCAGTTTAACCAAGTTGACAGTAGAACAATCTAGCATCGTGTGTTTTGATAAACTCCTACTAAGTTACAAATAAATGATATTCAGCCGGGCATGGTGGCTCACACCTGTAATCCCAGCACTTTGAGAGGCTGAGGCAGGCGGATCACAAGTTCAGGAGTTCTAGACCAGCCTGGCCAACATGGTGAAATCCCGTCTCTACTAAAAATACAAAAATTAGCCACGTGTGATGGTGGGCACCTATAGTCCCAGCTACTCATGAGGCTGAGGCAGAAGAATCGCTTGAACCCGGGAGGCGGTGGTTGCAATGAGCCGAGATCACGTCACTACACTATAGCCTGGGCAACAGAGAGACTCCACCTCAAAAAAAAAAATTTTTAAAAGGTGTGCAGACAACAGGCATGTCTGCAGGTAGTTTGTGATGGCTGAGTTAAGATGGGAGGGTGGGGAGAAGCATACAGTACCAGCAGAGGCATAAAGCAGAAGGCAAAAGGGAAAACTGT
>CAUYLG010021425.1:0-69139 GCA_963573385.1 Cacajao melanocephalus | reverse complement strand
ATGTGATTGTACAGTTTGAGCGCTTTTCTTAATCCTGAGTTCTAATTTGATTATGTTGTGGTCTGAGAGACTGTTTGTTATGATTTCCATTCTTTTGCATTTGCCAAGGAGTGATTTACTTCCAATTATGTGGTCAATTTTAGAGTCAGTGGGATGTGGTGCTGAAAAGAATGTACATTCTGTGGATTAGGGGTGGAAAGTTCTGTAGATGTCTATTAAGTTCACTTGGTCCAGATCTGAGTTCAAGTCCTGGTTATCCTTGTTAATTTTCTGTCTCACTGATATGTCTAATGTTGACAATGGATTGTTTAAGTCTCCCACAATTGTTGTGTGGGAATCTAAGTCTCTTTATGGGTCATTAAGAGCTTGCTTTATATATCTGGTTCTCCTGTATTGTAATATTAGGACATAAATATCTACCTAAAAGGTTTTGGTGTGGTTAAAAATAAATAGTTTATGTAAATCACTTTGTACAGTACATAGCAAGGCTGTTAAGTAGTTGCTTGTTATTCTTTTGCATTTGTTATCATTATAGTTATTATTGATTGTATTAATCCCAAGAAGGACACCCAGATGTTCAGATGGAGAACTTTGAAAATCTTGACATTTCTGATGTAAAAAATGTCATGATAACTTTTTCCAGGATTAAGCTCAAAAAGGATTGCTTTGCTTCTGAAGGATATAATAAGTGTGAAATAAGTCCGGTTGGCATTTTACAATATTTTTATGCTTTTCAAATAAATAAAATATGTTTTCTTTTCCTCATTTAGGAAGTCATGGAAAAGTATGGACCAAAGAAATCAAGAGGATGTGAAGTGACTCTGTAAAATGACACTTTGAAATGTTATATCTCATTTTCAAATACAAGTCTGTTACAGAGAAGAGGAGGATGTAAGTACAGGAAATGATCATAAAGCAATTTGAAAACCGTTTTTAAATAATACCATTTCAAAACTTACTATTTTCATGTTTTCTGAAATGGGCTTTAGAAGAGGCGAACCCATCAAATGCATTTTAATGCATTAAGTGCTATTTTAGTTTCACAAGGATACTCGTCTAAGAGTTTGGAAGTTCTGTGATGGGGCAGAGTTCGGTCTCCTGGAAAATAGAAATTGTCATCTCTTTACCATTAGCAACATAAAGTCACAGGCTTTATTTTACACATTTCAGACATTGGTGCTTTTTCCAGACCACCATCATGGCTTTTCAGCAACCAAGTTTACGTAAGTTTAAGCAATAGATGCATACTTGAAAAAATGGTTTTAAATTGATTATATTCTATAAATCATAATAAATTTTCAAAGTCTGTAAGAGAAGTTACTGTTTACAGAAATACTTTAGTATTATTGTGAGGAATTGGGAAATAGTGTGAGATTTTATACGGTCACATCCTAACTTACTTGTTTTGTACCTTTGGAAAATCACATTGTTCTACTGTATACAATTGGAGAATACCTGGTAAGCCTCAGATAGACTTAAAACTAGACAATAGTTAAAATTTTGTTGTGATTACTTCACTGATAAAATTAAACAGATACTTGATATCTATTTCCCAAATGGTGATACTGATTCTTATTCGTATTCTGTTGAACAAAGCACACCAAGGTAAAAAAGAGATACAGTGTTAATAAGATTTATATTTTCATTTTTACATATTTACTTATATATCACAGTCTTCATGGTTTCTAACTGGGTGTCGGAATGAACATACACTTGAATTTTCACATAACTTTAAATACAGACATGAATACAGAAGTTCATTTTCCAAATTTGCCAGTTACTATTTTCTGTGGTAGAAGCAAATGATGTACAGAGGTTATAAACATGGACTTTAGAGTCAGACTACTACTTAGCGCCTTCTCACACATGAAATCCTGCAAAAAATTACTTGTTTATGAAGCCTGAGTTTATTCATTTGATTATTGGAGGACAATAATAATATCAGACTCATAGAAGTTTTGTAAAGATTTAGATATGTTCATGTTTGTGCTTATTATCAAACCTGGTATATATCAAATAATATAAAATGGTAATTGTTAGTATTATATTATATGACCTCATGAAGTACATGATTATAACCACCATAAGCTTGAAAAACTCATGACTGTCTTCTTATTATGATCATCATTATTTTAGTTGCTAAATATATTAAGTTTTATTATTATTTGTCTATTTAGACTACAGAAATATACATATATTTTTTCATTCCCCAGACACATATATTTTATGTGTCATATTACAATTTTCAGAGGATAGTTTTTAAAAAGTTTTATTTCATGTTTATATTTTAAGATAAGGCAGATAAATAAGTCATGTAAAAATGACTTCTATTTATACACTTTGCAGAATGATAATTTCTAGTCTTTATATAGTAGAAGTCTTTGTATTTTGAGTAGCTTTACTGTGATTATAAGACTTTATAATTCAAGTAACATATGTAAATGAACTTAAGTGATATTTGCATACCAACTCATTTAATTATAATATTCATAATCAAGTAAAATAATTTCAGGTAAGTGTAGCTTTAATGAATGTAGTGAATTAGCTCTAATTTGCAAATGAGTGCTTTTAAATAATGCTTTTAAAATCTGACTTGATTTAGAAAAAACATTGATCATTCTCTTATAAGTTTAAAGAAATATGAGAAGCTGCTGACAAGTTAAATTCAACTACATTCCTTCATTTCTGAATAAAAATTTTTTAAATGCCTCATTGACCTATTTTATAATAAAAATATAAAAAATAACAGTAGAGTCTATGTTAATTATTCAGATGAATGACTGACTAGGTCTTTTAAATGATAACATTCCAATTTCTAGTTAGTAACCATCTCATGTATAAAAGCATATCTGAAAAATAAATTATGAGTTAGTACAATTTAAATTTCCAAGAAACTGTTTCCAATATATGTATGAATATAATTTATACTGGCTTCTTGCATCCAGTATATAAAGGAATTAAAAGTCACCCAATAGTTCCTAATTGTTTTTGAAAAGTAATCACCTATTAAAGTGAAAGTAAGATAATACAGTTTTTAAGACTATAGATGTCTGAGTAAAGTCAAGTCTTTCTTTCAATCCGGGACCAGTTTCTCTGTAACAATTGACAAATTATTTAACATATCTAACACTCACTTTTCACATCTTTAATATAGCAATAATAACAGTATCTGACTTCTGTATTTATTGAATTATGTAATCTTATTCCAGGCAATCATTAAGAAAATAGAAATGCTCAGTAAAATTTAACTATTATCCTTATCACTATTATTATTTGCTCAAAGAAAAAATAGTATCTTTACAACTATACTCCTTGAGTAACACCCTCACTATTATAAAGTTTATTGCTGCTTAAGGGAAACATTACAGGTTATGGCAGACCTACAGAAACCAAGAGTGGTTAAGTAATCTCTGTAGACACTAAGAACAGTCACATGAACCTTGTGGTTTTCCAAGGATGAGACTGACATAAAATATTTTTGGTCTTACCTAGGTATCGTTATAGAAGCTTGGAGTACTTATGTAACAAGCATGTGTCCTGTAAAACTTGTGTGACTCTTATCACCCTCTCACTTCCTCACTGTAGAACATGATTTCAATACATCCTGTCTATTGTAACCTTGCTCAGATTTTCCTCTACTCCACTGTTGAACCCATTCTGCAATTAAGCATAACCGTAGAGGAAAAATCTAGATTTCTGTACTCAGGAGAGAAGTTAAAAGTGATTTATAATCTAACCGAATGCCCCAAAATTTGTTCAATGCCAAAATTATATGGAGCTGAAGTATAAACTCATTTGAGAGTGATTTACTGCCAGACAAGAACATTTAAATTATGATAATATTTTCTTGTCCTATTTTAAAAATGTATCCTATAGAGAACTATTTTAACAACTATTGTTAGCAAACATCAAGATTTAAAAACTTAAAGGTTTTCTAAAAGTTTAACATTAAACTTTTATAGTCCTTCTCCCATAAACATTGTCAGAGAAACAGGGCTAATTATAAGTTCCATTTGTACAAAGGGAGCTTTTTGAGGCATATTTTGCATACAGAGAGTAAAAGTGACCTAGTTCTGATGAACAATGGACCTATGTTGTATAAATAAATAATAAAGAAAGAGAGAAATTACTTGGGGTCTGTGTCGGTTTAGTCTTCTGTGTCAAGGAGGGGGATTTTCAGAGATTAAACTCAGCGGATATCAATCCCTTGAATCTGGTGCATTATATACATGAACATGGGCAGTAAATTCAGAAGATATCTTACAGATATTGACACAAAGCTACTGACAGAATGACCAAGCAACTAAAAACAAACGAACAAAACAAAACAAAAACTCCAAGGATTTTATATTCAAACTGACACCAGCTTCCTGAGTTTTAGTCTTTAAACCTGTAATAACTATCCTAGATCATTTTCTGAACACACTCTAAATATACTCAACTATAGAGATCACTCTTAAAGAGAAATGTTAAATTCTGGTTTTAGAGATGAATAGAGTCATTACTGGATAGTTTGTGATGTGGCTGAGAAATTATGACTCATAAATAAGGGCAGGTGGTCATAGCAATCGACATGAAATAAGTGGAGCCACATGTACAGGCTCAAATAAACTCCACCATCGATAAATGCCAGGACATTGGGTAAGTTACTTAGCCCCTCTGTGCCTAGGTTTCTATAGTGGAATACTGAGAGAACCTACCACAATTTCTATGATGAGAAACAATTGAGTCGACAATTTCAAAGTACTTAGAATATTGTCTTGGACACAACAGAAGCTATGAAACTGTAAATTTTTAAAAATCATCACGTAACTTATCTGTATATAGAGAGAAGGAATCTTAGAAGATAGTATGATTGTTTCAAAAGCTAAATTCCTTTCCACAGTGAAATACTTGGTATTAATGTAATAAAAACAAAACAACAAAAACCCACCATACTAACTACAGTTAAGAGGAAACTACTGAGTCTGTTTCTCTATACCACACTCTCATTTGACCCTCACATAGGCTATTGCTTTAATGTGTTTAATGAATATTTTTTGCAAAATTGACATCATTGCTTTGTATGTTTTAAATTTACAAAAATGCTATCGTATCATATACAAGTTTTGTACTTTCTTCAGTAATTACTCTACTATTAATATTTGCCAATATTGCTGTCTATATCTGTAATCCATTCCTCTACCCATTTAGTCATATACTTCATGGTGTAAATTCAGTTCATTTTACCCATTTAACTCTCCAAGTATAGACATAGAGTTTGACTGGCCAACATTTTTCTAGACAGTGCTCATGGTTCGTAGGGACTGAAAGACACATGTGTAAACTGCTTAAGGACAGACTGGAAAGTATTCTGGAAAGCAACTTTACTTATTCAGATTAATAGATCATTGTTTTAATCGATCATTGTTTTAATCTACATGTTTCTCATAAATGTTGCTTTTGTATTTACTTTACACATGTGCTTGCTAGATTTTTGGTTCTCTTTTTCTAAGAAGTTTACCCTTGTAATCTATACATTTTTTTTCTGCTAGTTTTCTCCTTTAAAAATAGCTTCTAAAATATTTTACATAATAAAATTTTAGACATTGAAATATATTTTCCCATTCAATCATCTATTTCTTAACTTGTTCTATAGTATCCTTGGTTTAAACACTTATTGATTTTAACCTTTAATTTTATACTCACAGAAAAAGGTGCGATAGTACCAAAATATGTATCATATGTCATGTACCCAGATTTATCTATTGGTTTGAGTTTTTCTTCATTTGATTATGCTAATTTTATATATTAAAAACATACAGATAAATCATATATAGACTATTTGTCTTTGTTTATGAAGCAGTTAAGGGCAGGTTACAGACATTTTACTCCTGTACTTTTAAATATTTCAGTATATATTTCCTAAGAGCAAAGATATACTCTTATACAAATACAGTAAACTCTTCAAAATCAGAAAATATAATTTATTTAATAATGTTTTCTAATGAAAAATTGATATTTAAATGTTGTTGGTTATCCTAATCAAGTTATTTAAACATCCCACCCTCTAGGCTTGGCTTATAAATTGAATTTTGTTTTTATGACTGTTCTTTAATATAAAACATTTCCCCAATTATTTTGCTTTTTGACCTTGATATTTTTAGAGAACAAGCTAGTTGTTTTATAGACTGTCCCTCGATTTGGATTTGATCAAATTTTCCCCAGATTAGAGTTAAATTATGCACTTTGGAGATGAATAATACAGATGTATTGTGCCCTATTAATACATCATATCAGGACACACAATATTGTTCCAATATTGGTTATGTTAAATTTATTTTTCACTAGAGTAACAAGGTCTCAGCCCAAATCATCCACTATAGAGTTATCTTTATTTCACACTTAAAAAGTATTTTTTGTAGGTATACTTTGAATTACATCATGGTGTTCTGAATCAGTATTTTTCTCACTGGTTTTAGCATCCATTATAATTTTGTATTATTGTCTGTGTTTAAGGTGGGCATCATAATATTTTTATATTCTTATAGATAGTGAACTGGTTACTATCATAAAGTTAATATATCCATCAGCTCACATAGGTTATATTTTTTTGTTTGTGTGTAGTAATGAGAGCAACTAAAACAAAACAAAAAATACTTCCAGTATACAACACCACAAGATTCGCTTTAATCTTCATACTGTACATTAAATCTGTAGACTTATTCATCCTATGTAACTGACATAACTGCAACTTTATGTCTGGCTAATTTCACTTACCATAATGTTCTCCAGGAACATCCATGCTATAGCAAATGACAGGATTTCCATTTTTAAGGATAAATATTATTCTATTGTAGATTATTTTTTAAACTACACAATTATTTATTAGTTAGCACTCATGGGTAAAGAAGAGCTTACTTTTGTTTCCTCATGATTTATCACATTTGTCAATATATGTGTGAAATCATGGGATTTTATTCTATTCAGTGGATTGTAATACATTATTTATTTTGATGCTCAAATTATTTGAGATTTGACCAGCAGAGGACCACTTAAGTAGACTTTGTGACCCTAAAATATGTTCTATCATTTTTTTTAGCACTTCCTTATTTCCTGGCACAACAAAATATTCCAGGCTTATCTTGAAATTTCCTTGACCTCTTCATTCCTCTAAGGAGCCCTTAGATTCTTATGGTTGAAAATAATACTTATAAATGAAGATTTGTTAACTAACTCTGCTCATTGCTATTGACATGTCATTGTAACTATTTATCTATTTATATCTCTCTCTCCCTCTCTCTTTATACACACACACACACACACACACACACATGCTGTATGTATATGGTATTATGGTGTGTATGTATATATATGTGTCTGTGTATATATATATATATACACACACACACATCTTTATTACTGTTACATAAATTAATTTAAAATACAAAATGAGAAAAACAAAGTAGATGGATGGGACTAGAGATAGCAATGAGAAATCATAGTTTCATAAACATTTTAATGAAAGATATACAAATAGCAAAAAATAAAAATGTACTTAAACACACAAATACATATATATATATATATATATATATACTTACATGTAGTTGTACCTGTTTTTATATCTTTCCATCGATGCAATAAATGCAATTAATAGCATTTTAATATTTGGTACAACAAGTCCCTCCCTCTTTATACTCTTTTGTTTTGGATCACTTAACTATTTTCAGATCTTATTCACTCCAACTAAATACTAAGATAAGTTTATTGTGCTTCTCAACATATCTAATAGGAATTTTGATTGCGATACCTGAGTGTTTTTATAACTTGAATATAGAGTTATCTAAGTCTTGAGACAAGTAGTCAGAAGATCTGCATCTGAATCCTGGCTGTATAATTAGCTAGATAAATTGTCAAGGACAGTGTAAATTCTAAATAAGCCTTACTGTGCTCATCTGTAAAATGGGTATAGTAATGGCTACTATAAAATATTTTCAAAATAAATAAATGAAAAATAAATTATAAAAATTATTTTACAAATATATTTTTCTCCTTCTTCCTAATTGGTTTCCCAATTATTTTCTAAATATTACAGAATATTACAGAAAGGCAATTCCTAATACACTATAATAAACCAAACCTTAGTTGTCAAACACATTAAGGGAATGGTGATTTCATCGGCTTTGATTATTATTATAACTGATTATGATTATAACTGATCTTGGAGAGCTATACTAAACTATAAAGCTACCTAATTTTAATTCAATTATTTTCAGCATCTTTAAATCATAATATTCATATCATGAATTTCACCTATAAAATTGTGCTTTATATCTCTATTCAAACTGAATTAGCTGGATATGTCTTAATTTTAACTTTTTAAAATTATAACAAGGGGAAAGTGACAGAACAGACCAATAGAATCAGTAAACATAAAGTAACAAAATTGTTTTTAAAGTGTTCCCAGAAATTGTTTTTTAACGTTTCTATTGCCTAAGAAATATTCTCCTTGACACTGCAAATTATTTTTATTATGCCAATGAATGCATTTAGTCCTCATATTAAAAAAAGAATATATACTATATCCTTTTATAATAAGATTTATTTTTATTATGTAAGTTCTGTGTTAATTTTAATTAGAATATGGTACTCATTCAAATGACATTTGTAGCAATATTTAGGAGGGCCTACTTCACAAAGCACTGTCTGATATGTTTTCCATCAACAGGGCTTTTGAAACTGTTCCACTCGTTAGGCATTTGCTATGGAAAATGCATCCATCTCTGAAAACAAGATGGTGGGAAATGCAGTCCTCATTTTCTCCAGTACTTAGTTGTTCAAAGGACTGTAGCAATTTCAAGTGGTGCTGAAATATGCATGCATAAGGCTTGATCATGCTAACAATGAAGAAGTATAATGAGCATTTACTATTTGAAAAGTTTCAAATGGATGTAAATTAGTATCTTATGTAAAGGGATAGAAAATATCCCATCAAGTTAAAGCAATTTTTCAGATTCTAAGCCTTATTATAAGCATTTAAAGAACAACCAGTATTTACTACACTTGCTGAGAGCATATTGTGTTAGTTCATTTTTCCAATGGGAGAGCACTTCAAAGCTATCAAGGACTTTTTCAGCTCATAATAAACAAGTGAGGGAGGAGGTGATGATAATAACTGTGAAATGTCATTTGAGAAAACAATATAAATTTAAGAGCAAGATGAATTTCATATCTATCTGCATTAGTTTTCTACTGCCAGGTAACAAATTACCACCATCTCACTTGCTTAAAACAATTCTTTTTTATTCTGATCCAGTTCTGTAGCTGAAAAGTCAGGGCAAGCTTAGCTTGACTTTCTGCTTAGGGGATTTTAAGTCCAAAGTCAAGATGTCACATGGGCTGGACTTACCTGGAGGTTCTTGGGAAGATTCATTTCCAAGCTCATTCTAGTCAATGGCATAATTCAGTTTCTTGCTGCTACAGGACTGAGGAGGAAAGTAGAAACAAGTCTCCACTTCACTCTCTAATAAGAAAAGGTGGATATTCCTTCTTCCTCCCTCATTCTTCCGTTCTAACATTCTTTCCCTCAGATATTCCATTTGTCTCCTCTACAAGAGAAACTGAAGGAATGACACTCAAAAACCTTTCTTTGTCAGAGGAACTAGACCAGAAGCCCATATTGCAGACCAAGTGTCTACAGAATGCCATGCTTAGGTATGCATGTTTTTACTGCTGAAATGCCTGGTGCTCCAGGCATTTCCATTTTTAGTTTTACCACCTCAACATCATTTTGGGAGTTGATAAAAAATAAATAATTTTCTTCAATGTTGCTGTCAGAGCATTTTGTGCTATCACAAAAAGAAAAAGGCATTAATTAGCATGCAAAATCAGAGACAGCTTTTTGTCTTTTCTCTAAACTACAGGATCATTGAAAATTCAGTCTTTAGTATCATTCTTGTTGTAAGGTTTTTATATATAGAAATATGACCCACTACCAAAATCATTTTGCAAAGCCCACACGTTCACAAATTATTTAATATATGTATTTACATTGTAAGCATTTTTTAAAGTATTTAATTTATTTCAGATAAGAAAATTTTTCACTTTTGTTACACCATCATAGACAAGAGTTCTGTAAGCAAGTCTTTAGTTTTCTATAAATATTTCACATCAATAACAACCTTTTCTGAAAATATAAATAATTAAAAACATGACAGTTTCCAAGGGGAATGACTCAAATTTACCTTTTGGGTTTCCTCCAAGTGCTAAACCTGGATAGAAGAGAACTCAGAAGTCTCATAATTATTTGATTTTCACACATAATTGTCTAAAGGTGTACTCAAAATGTGCTTCTGTGATGACACAAGAACATTGCTCCAGAACATAAATCATTGCTAAATAAGTCATACACAATTTGGAATATATAGTCGACTGTATTTTCCAATGTTCAAACTATATTATTAGTATTTAAAAATTGTTTTAATATTTGAGGGGACAAGACCCAATTGTAAGGTCATTATTCCTGGTGTCAGAAAACAGTTGACTCAAAAACTACTAGTTGAACTAAGCTAAAGTAATAATTATATGTATTTTTGCAAATACACTAAATACTCTCATCATCACTCTATACATATATAAATCATAATTATTATTATTGGTTGTTTACAAAATATAGTAGAGCAGAAATATTCTGATTGTATTAAAGCTTAATTGCTTCTATAATTTAACAGCTTCATGACATTATTTTGAAGACCTGGAGAAGAAATTATTTTAAAATGTTATGAGTTACTTTAAAACACACACACACACACACACACACACACACACACACACACTCTAAAATTCCATATATGTCTTGATCAAAGGTAGAGTGTAGGAGAAAACTAAAAAATGAGCACCTATTTCTGTTTTTATGAGATACTATTGCTGCTCTTTTCTACCAAACGTGACAGGATAAGGGGTAGGCACCATCTGTCTTAACAGAAAGAACATTTACGTTTTAGTACTTAAAATAGAAGAAAGACTATTTCCAGCTGGTTAAATATTCCCTTGGGTCAAATTGGCCCTAATTAGTCAATTAATTCCCCATCAGTGTTACTTAAATGAAGAGAATAGACAGATAGACAGATAGATAGATAGACATACTCTTATATCTGTCTATACATACTCATCTTTCTAGCTATATATATCCATTTCAGTCCATATCTATATCTATATAGATATGTGTGTGTATATATATCCATTTGTATATGTATGTATATCAATTTGTGTGTATATATATTTATGTGTGTCCATATCTATATCCATATACGTAGGTGCGTGTTATATATATATATATATTTCCATAGTGTGTACATATATATCAATTTGTACATGTATATATCCATTTGTATACATATCTATATCTGTATAGTTATATATGTTTATGTGTGTACATATATACATTACATATAGATGTACGTGTATATACTTTCTATATAGATATACTTCATATTATATGTATTCACTTATTTATCCCCAAATCAGTAAATGCCAGATTAGAGTCTTCCTACTTTTCTACTCTGATATAACTTAAACGTGACTGCATTGTCTTGAAAGAAATAGGCACTAAAAAAGAATTATTCAAGAAGTAAGTGATTGCTTATTTTAAACTTTTTATTCTGACACTCCCTAGAGCTGACTTGTTTCAAAGTTTAGAAGCTTTGCTCTACTAAACCCAAGGTCTTGTGGAACCCCAGAAGCACCTTACCTAGATTTTTCTTTCCTGTCTCAATTTCCATTTTCTTTTCATCTTCTGGTTGGTCTCATCTTAGGGCCAAACTGAGGGGGTTGGGGTAAAGGGGTATGTCACATTACACACTTCAGGAGTCCATCACCTTCAACATTAAGAAGTCCACTTCCTTCAACATTCTGAAGCCTCTATGCTCAAAAGCAAGAGATTTTTCTACTTTCTGGTGTGAAATAAGATTTTCTATTTTTCCCCAAAGTAGTAGATGCAGTTATGGATCTCAACCTTCTGAGAAAAACCAGTTCCCTGTACACAGTGTCTTTATCTTCATAACCCCACAACAATCACTTTATTGTAATCAGAAAAGACATTGGTTCACAGATTTTCCTGAGCCCAACTCACAATGGAATTGATTAGGAAATAACTAAATTGCCTATGGATGAAAACAGATAAGTTAATACGAGCTCCATTTGAGTAGGAGATAGGAAATATTCTTGAAAGAGTTTAGAAATCTACCTCCTTAAATGCATATGAATCTTTGGCCAGTTCTCCAAGCTTCAGCTCTGCCTTATTTGCTAATTTTGTCTTGTCTCTCTTGAGGACACAACTTCAAGTCTTTCCCAGATGTCCTGCTGCCCTAAGAAGTGGATTCAGGATAACATGGTCTTGCCAGGATTCTCTGCCTGGTCACCCATGATCAGACCACATTTGTCTCCTCAGTTTTTTTCCTTGCGGGATAATCACCCTTGACCAAACCCACCATTTCCATCCCAGAGATGGGAAAATTAGAATCCATTATGCTATAACAATTTATCACTGACAGGTCATTTAAAATATAAAGGAATTTTTGAAGGAAGGACTTGTAGAAATGCCAATTATAGCCACACTCACAGAGCTCTTAATAAGAAAAAAGGTTGATTAAATACAGTCACAGTTTGGAATCACAAAAGGCATGTGCAGAGCCTAATAATTCTGACAATTTCTGAAGACAGAGCACAAAGGATCAGCAGGAGAAATCTGAGGACTAATCTGCCTTTGGATTGAGAGCACTTTGAACATGGTACAGCACACAAAAGCCTAATTCACAGGGTCAGGAAGTGTTATATCACAGAATGAACACTGAAGACAATCTAGGAAATGTTTAGGTGGTAAAGGGCTTCAGGCAGAAAATATGCTTTAAAATGGATAGCATCTGAAAGAAATGTTACTCAGATAGTGATCTAAATTTAGACGATGTAACTGTTAATGACTGAGGACAAGGAAGACGACATGAGATAACATATGCAATTAACAGGAAATTCAGGCTACTGCTAAGTCCATAAAACTGTAAAAATAAAATATACTGAATTATTTGACTAGATTAAAAAACATTAGGAGAAAGCTTAGTTATAATTATTTTAAATAAATACATAGCACACAAAAATTGTCAGGTAATATAATACAAATGAGGATAAGCAGAGAAATAAATAAAAATATTGCTTATACATTCAGGCAAAGATGTTAATAGAGAGCAGAAAAGTTACTAGGAGTTTGGATGTTAAGACTTTGTTTATAATAACTAACCGATAATAAAATGAAATAAAATATTAAAATGTGAATACTAACAAAAATAATTTCAAGTGGCACAGACCATATTTTTGAGCAAGAACACTATTACCTATTATTCAAAATTGATATTATATTATTTTGAACCTATAATTGATATATTTTTAAGACTTTTATTGTTTCTTTACTTTTTATTCTCGGCCTCAGCAAGTCTGATGTTAAACATACATGACTTCTCTGCTTCCTCCTCTCACCTCTCCTCCAACACATACTTAAATATGCCCTAAAATATATGAATCCAATTATAGGTAAATTAGCATAGTCAAGTCTAGAGTGTTGTATTCTGCAAACATTATACCACATATCCTCATTATTCTCTCCTGAATCTGTATATTGTAAGTCATTGATGATCCCCATTACACAGGAGCCCTTTACTAAGGTATTGCTTTACATGTGAAACTTCTTATTAAAGTTTTACACACATAACTATATTTCTCACTAGCTGTGCCATAGGAACAAGTGAATGAATTTAACAATGTATAGCCTATAATGGCATAGTAGGAGATTTCATGAGAACATTTGTATGGCATTATATTGAAGATTCCTGTAGCTAAGATTGCTGCTATTTTTGAGTGTCTGTGATGTACAGATGCACTCTTCTGATGCTTTACACAAATTATCAAATTTAATGTTCACACAAGAAGCTATTAGATAGAAATTAATTTTCCTATTTTATAGTTAGATATTTGAGGGATGGAGAAGTAGCTCCCACAAATACAATATTCAATACTTTATTTTTGTCATAGTCAGGATTTTAGTCTTATTTTATCTTTCTTTAAAATTTATACTTGGAATCACTTTGATACCTGTGCACAGAGAAATAGGACAGCAGCAAAGTAAATGGCTCACAACACAATTTTACCTAAGGTCATTTCTCTCCTACTAGGATGTTAGTTGAAGGTAAGATATAGATCATTACTGAAAGAGAACTGTAAAATATTCTAATCTTGACATGCTTCAGAAATAAAAGGACTGTAGGATGTTTGGTAAGAGAGGCAGCTGTCTCTTGTCAGTAAAATGTCATTCTTTCAAAACAATGTCTAAAGTTTCTCAACAGAACTGGCTTCATTTACATCAAATGAGGGTTTAAGATAGGGTATTACAAGATATTAATGATATTTAATCCACAGTACCTGGAACTAATTGAAGAAACATGCAAATTTCGAACACTGAAAGGCCACTGAAAATAAGAGTCCCTATGTTACATTAATTTTCTGTGTGAATTTAGGACTGATTAAGAAAAGGTAGGCTGGGTTCAGTGGCTCATGCCTGTAATCCCAGCACTTTGGGAGGCTGAGGCAAGCGGATTACTTGAGGTCAGCAGTTTGAGACCAGCCTGCCCAACATGGTGAAACCCTGTCTCTACTAAAAACACAAAATTAGCCAGATGTGGTTGTGGACACCTGTAATCCAGCTACTAGGGAGGCTGAAGCAGGAGAATCACTTGAACCGGGGAGGTGGAGGTTGCAGTGAACGAGGTTGTGCCATTGAACTCCAGCCTGGGTGACAGAGCAAGACTCCATCTCAAAAGAAAAAAAAAAGGTATATTATTACTCCTTTGAAATATATCATAATAATAATCCAATATATGAATAAATTCTGCACTTGTTGCATTGCACAATAAAAACAAATTGTGGCTGATTAAATAAAAGAGACAAAGGGATATGAAAGGATAAGCACTAACAGAGAAAAATTAAGAAGGAAACAATGAAGAAAAATATATCACTTAGAAATAAAATAACAATACCAAAAAAGAAATTGACACACCAGTTCTCTGAAGGGGAAACATCGGGAAATATTAAATGGTAGAAAGGTGGCATTCATAATCATTGTCTTAATTAATAATTTAAACTACTTTAGATAGAACAAAATGAATCACTGATCTGTATACATTTGATTAAATAACATCCCGTTGTTCATTGGAAAGCAATTCAGTTTAGGCCAGCAATAATTTTCCAGATGATCTCACTCAGAACTAATTAAAATGAAACACAATTTTAAGAATTTTTAAAAGAAATTTAGAATAGCTTTAGATTTTTTTTACTACTAAAAGTAGTAAAAAATTTTAGGGTTATAACAGAATCCAATCCCAGTTTTCCCTATTAAAGTTTTATATTAGTATGATACATTTCTCATAATAAACCAATGTTAATACTATTGCTAAATAAAGTTGATACTGTATCCAGATTTCCTTAGTTGTTATCTAATGTTCTTTCCTTTCCCAGGGTGCTATCCAGATAGCCACATGACAGTTAGTGGTCATGTCTCCTTAGGCTTCTCTTGGCCATGACAATTTCTCAGACATTCCTTGTTTTGAATGATCTTAACAGTTTTGAGGCATCCTGGTATTTTGTAGAATGTCCCTGATTTTGATTTGTTTGACAATTTTCTTAGACTAAGGTAAAGAGTTTTGGGGAAGGACATCACATAAGTAAAGTGCCATTCTCACACATCACATCATATTAAGGAAGCATAGGATAACATACTATAACGTGACTTGTTACTAATGAAGTTAATCTCAATCACCTAGATGAGGTAGTCTTCATCAAATTTCTCCACTGTAAAATTACTGTTCTTTACTTTTTCTTCAATTTCATACGGTACTCTTTAGAGAGGAGCCTATGTAAACCAAAACTAAGATTCTATGTCCCCCAAAAGACTGAATGGATACCCAACTTGACAGAAGGGGTCACAAAGAAACTTCAGAAATTAGATGAGGCCATGACAGGAAGGTAGGCTGGACCTGCCTCATTATAATCCTTTGGGGTTTAGACACAACTCACCAGCAATAACATTAAAATAGAGATTATGAGACTGTCAAAACAGACTCTTCATATCAATAATATACCAAATTCTAACCTGTGATATAGCATCACATGACAGATTACAGGCTCTGAAGAAAATCACGGTATTTTACCCCAAAATATATTTATTTGACATATTTTGAAATGGCCTTGCATAGCTATCTCTTGTAGCAAAAATTTGCATTCTGTAGAGACTCTCCTTCCCTTTCTAGGTCTTGCCAACATCCAAAAGAGGTATGACAAAAAGTCTGACACCTCTCAAGGTCCTAAGGTCCAAAAAGGGACATTTATGATATATTCCCTCTGAAACCTGCTAAAGTCTTCATCTACGTAACAAGAGTCTTGGCTTCCACAAACCTCTCTATTGAAATACAAACATTTCCATTTTTTTTTTTTAAATGAGACAGAGTCTTGCTCTGTTGCCCAGGCTGGAGTGCAGTGGTGCAATCTTGGCTCACTGCAACCTCCACCTCCCGGGTTCAAGCAATTCTCCTGCCTCAGTCTTCGGAGCAGCTGGAACTACAGGTGCATGCCACCACATCCAGCTAATTTTTTGTATTTTTAGTAGAGACAGGGTTTCACCATATTGGCCAGGCTGATCTTGAACTCCTGACCTCATTATACATTCAGCTCGGCCTCCAAAAGTGCTGGCATTACAGAGGTGAGCCACCGTGCTCAGCCACTGAACCCAAACATTTATTTCTGCTGACTTCAACTCTTTAGGCAAAGCTTAACTCTTTCAACCAATTGTCAATCAGAAAATCTTTAAATCCACCTATTACTTGTAAGCCCCAAAATCTTACTTTGAGATGTCCTGCTTTTCCAGGCTGAATCAAAGTATATCTTACATGCATTGATTTACGTCTTTGCCTGTAACTTCATCTCTCTAAAATGTATGAAACAAAGCTGTAACTCAACCACCTTGGACACATGTTCTCAAGACCTCTTGGGACTGTGCCCTGGGCCATAGTCACTTATATTTTGCTCAGAATAAACATCTTTAAATATTTTACAGAGTTTGACATTTTTGTTAACACCTCCAAGCCACCCATTTTTAAGGATTAAGAAAATATGAAAAACCTCTTTTATATTTGTGTGTGTGTGCATGTGTGTGTGTTTAGCAGATCCTTATCTTTCTGGTTCAGTCCTAGAATCAGCCATTTGCCATTGGATTCCTGTTTTGTTTCATTTTTCTCCTAGAGAATATACAAATATCTAAAAATATATGGAGAAATATGTAATAGATAGTATAATAAAATACACAAACATATGCACATATAACTTCTATATATCCTGTATGTGGAACATATATATCTATATATAAATATAGATAGTCTGTATATATATGTATATGAAATGGAAGTTGGACAGCAAGTGTACATGTTGTTATATTGTTACTAGGGTTTGCTACTTCTAGGCCCTTTTAATTGTCAGAACAAGAAAATATACATGTGCATTCTGACACATATGACACATGCACACATACTTTATAAATATTCTATATGTGTCTGTATCTACATAAAGTTAAACATGAGTTTATACTGTTGTTTCAAAATCTGATCAATTACCCCATAGGTCATTCTAGCCTTTTTCTCTTGTTTATTCATAATTTATTTAATTAATTTATTTAATTTCCAATATACATGTATAGTGGATTCGTAATTATTAACCCATACCCCTATGGAAAATAACTTTATCAACTAAATCACAGTGCTTAAATACAGCTCTTTTTTTTCTTTAATCATATAGATGCCACTCCTTTCCAAAGTTACTTAGACCAGTACTTTTTTCCCTACCCAATTAAGTGATATTATTTTGCCCATTTTAATGCTATTAAATTGTTTTGTCAGATTCTACTTATTGTTCTGTGAACAAGTATCCTCTTAAATGCTTGTTGTTGCTGTTGTTGTTGTTGCTGTTGTTTAATTAATACACATTACATTTCTCTCTTCCACTGTAAAATTCTATAGGTTTTAATAAATGTATAATGTCATATGTTAACCAGCATTGAATCTTACTGAATAGATTTACCACTCTAAAAAGTTTCTATGCATCACATACTCAGCTCCCACTCCTTGCCCCCTCCCGCAACCCTTGCAACAACTGGACTCTTTATAGTCTCTGTTGTTTTGCTTTCCCAGAATGCCACATAATTGAAATCATAAAATATGTAGCCTTTTCAGGCTGGCTTCTTCTTTCACTCAACGATATGCATTTAGATGCATCCAAGTCTTTGCATAGATTTAGAGATAATTCCCTTTCAACCTCTATAGTTTCATTTATTGATGCACTACAATTTATTCATTCACTTATTGAAGGACATTTTGGTTAATAATAGGGTTTTCCTAATTATGAATAAAACTATAAATATTTGTATGCAAGGTTTTGTGAGGACGTGACTTTCAAATCAATTGGGTAAACATGTAGGAGAATGCTGAACTATATGGTAAAACAATGTTTTGTTTGTTTTAAAAAATTGTAAATAGTTTTATTTTTATTTCTTTTTAAGTGACTGTACCATTTTTCTTTCCCATCAGTACTTCACAAAAGGTTCTGATGCAATTTGTGTTTTCTATCATACCACAATACCACAAAATACTTACTCAGCAATAAAAAGTAACACATTCTTAATACATACAACAACCAGGATGAATCACCAGAGAATAATTCTGAGTGAAAAGCACAAGAAACCAATGCCAAAGATTACATATGGCATGATTCCATCTATATAGCATTCTTAAAATTAAAAAAAAAAATGAGGAACAGATTTGTGGTTACTGGAATTTAAAGAAAGGATACAGAGGTAAAGATGTGGTGTAGCTTATATATGTAGCATGAAGAAAACTTACAGTGATGGAAAATATTTTATTGTAATTTTATTAATGTTGATATCTTGGCTGTATGTTTTGTAAAATATTACCATTGAAGATGGAACTGGAGCCATTATCCTGAGTGAAACAACTCAGAAACAGAAAGTCAATACGGCATTTTCTCATGTTCTTCTCACTTATGGGGAGCTAAACAAGAGTACATCTGGACACATAGAGTGGAATAATAGACATTGGAGACTAGAAAAGGTGAAAGGGTGGGAGGGGGTGAGGGTTGAAAACCTACCTATTGGGTACAATGTTTACTATTCCGGGGATGGGTACACTAAAAGCCTGGAAACCACTACTACACAATATATGCATATGAGAAATGTTCATATGTACCCATAATCTATAAAAAATAAAAAAATAATAATATTGGAGAGAACTTGATTAAGTGGTCATGGAACCTCTGTAATATTTCTTACACATATATCAATATACAATTATCACAAAATTAAAGTTTAAACATAAAAGTAAAATAGCTTTAAAAAATTATTGGCTGAAATAGCAGAATATTGAGCAAGGTTAAGAAGAATGAAAATTCATCAGAACTGTGTTCTGGGTGTTTGGAAAAGTAAGTCCATGGATATTTTTTCATTAGAGGACAGCTGTGGCAGGTTCATGTTTAGCCTTCACAGTACAAAATTTGGGGAAGCCTTACTCAGTTGGAATCACATTTGCCAGCTTCCCATAAGCTAGCAAAATAGGACTGTGTGACTCATTCTAGCCTGTGAAATGGTAGCAGAGTGAAATATATAAATTTCAAACCAGAATTTAAGAAGAAAATGTGACTTCACACTTTCTCATTTCAGACTGAATATCAAAATCCACGGCAATTTTGGAAGTTGTTTTTCTCCATATGGCACATCGTTTGCAGTCTGGAACTCCAAAGACTATGTGGAACAGAATTCTGCACGCCTATTTTTGGAATGTCACCTAAGAAACTGGGTTTTTAAAATACTGATTTCAGCCACTTATTTTATTACATATATGTTATAGTTCATATTGTAACCATAACAAATATAATAATCTACTACCAATCGCTTCCCACAAGGGCTGGAGGGAAAGGATAAAGACCACATATACCCTCAGGACATGACAGACAACTTCAAAAAACAAAACAATAACACCACCTTAAAATGTGGATGTATTTGGGTTTGTCATTTGAAGGGAAAGTGATAATTCTTGCTAGCCATATGTAACTAGAATCTAGTTGCTTATATGACTTTGCAACTATTTCACTTAATTAACTCAAGCATTTTGAGAAACTACAGGTGAAAAACTTCCTCTCTTTAAGTAAATAATAAAGAATGCATTATTATCTGGAGGCACAGTGTTTTGTTCATGTAATCCTCATTAACAGAAATGAGGACAAGTATGCAATAAATTCTTTCTCATTAAAGGAAAACCATGCATTTTAGCATTTTTAGTGTTATATCAAAATAGCATTTACCCTGAACTGACAATTAAAGTTGCCTTACCTCATTTTCAAGTAACTGGAAAAGATTTACTGTATGTGTAACACAAAAGATTTACTGTATGTGTAACACACATACAGATACATACTGTTTTTCTTTTTTAATTCTAGGAAATAAAAACAATTATGGAGGATAATTCTTCATACATTCTCATGATATTTTAATAATTCATTCATCAGAAAAAAAGGTTAAAAACTATATACAAATTAGACAAAGTAACTCTAGTGCATCAAGGCAGAACTGGATAAAAATTATGAAAATCAAATTATAGGTAAATCTGAAAAAAATGACTAAAAGAAGTATATAAGATCCACAAATTTTGCAAGAACCCTAAATATGCAGTTCTTCATGAGCCCTATTACCATTTGACAAGTTCTCCCAAATATTGTTATTTAGAAATCAGAAAAGAGTATTTCCCTTTTAACTCTACATGATACAACTGAGTTCAAATTTATATTTTTAATGCAAATTCATATTATATTATATTAAAACAAATAATTGCCTTGGGAAGTTTTATTAATGAATGTGGGTCGATTTTCAGTCTAGCACTTATGGGTAAATCACATTTGAGAATGCTAGGTAAGAATATTATTACACTAAATTCCACTTCATGAGTACTTATTTGTGAGAAGGTTTATGGGCAGAACCAGAATAAACCTCCTTTATTCAAGTAATACAGAAGAATGATAATAATAAACAAAAGAAAATAATAATGTTAATTTTTATTAAAAAAACTCTCTGTGTCAATAATTGTATTGACTTTAATTTTCTTATTTAGTTTAAAAATTGGGATAGGTGCCCAATATTATATTAAAATTTAGAGCTGAGATTTGAATCCATGTCTCTCTAATTCCATGTTCTTTAACATGTTTTGGCACTAAATTCCAACTATTTTCTGTCTCCTCTCCTTTTTAGCTCTCTGAGAAATCATGACTCTGGCGTATTTGAAGGTCCTTTTTAACTGTTCTCTCTCTCTCTTTCCTTCACTATTTTTTTCAATATTTCTCTACATGCTGAACTTCTGTTTTACTTATGTTTCTGTGGTCATGGCATTACAATTTAGATCACCATAATTACTAGACAACATAAAAGATGTTTGTGATGGTACCTAAGAAAATCCAATGATTTTGAGATAAGAGCAAAAGGACTGTATGAACCACAGTATAATCTCAGTAAATCATAATCAAGATTGTCAGGAAGGCTAGAATAGGGTAAGAAGTTTTAATTGGGTACACTAGTTTCCTGTGGTTTCCATGATGAATCACCACAAACTGGGTGGCATAAAACAACAGAATTTCTCTTTTTCTCATAGTTCTGAAAGTCATAAATCTAAAATCTAACCCCCATTTTCTGTTAAGAATCAAGAGAAGGACGCTTCCTTGTCTATTCCCACTTCTGGTGGTTGTCAGCATTCATTGACTTTCTTAGCTTGTGGCTACCTCATCCCAATCTCTATCCCGATCTTTGTATAGTCTGCTCTAGACCCCCTGAAAGTCCCTCCTGTCCCTTCTCGGTCAGCAGTTACCAAAAAGAACTATTTTTGTCATGTCTCTCCTAAGATTAGTTTGAATCATAGACTCAAATAGTGAAATAATTCACAAATTTAATTTATATAAATTCATGCATTTCATATAGATAGCATTTATGTAAATGGAACCGTAGAAAAACTATTCACCAAGCGCAAAGAAATATCTCTTTAGTGATGGATGAGAGGGGGTCAGTTGTATTCTAGAACCTCAACAGGATCATTAAAATTATGCAGTATAGGTAATCACTCTTTGAAAACACTAGTAAGATGGAGAAGGGAGCCAAACTGGCTGATTCTGTGCAGCCAGGAGGAACATCCCCTACTGAGAGACAGAAACATTGGGAAGACTGGCACACTTTGAGCAGATTTGAGGGAAGGCATTGAGAATACATGAAGAGAATACACAGATGCTGGGCTGAAGGAGGAGGAAACTGCAAATGCTGCATAAGGCTGCCTAAAACTGGGACTTAAGGTTGGCACCCAGTGACTCCTAGGAAAATGATGAGTTGAACAGGTAAGGAGTATCCTGCTGTTAACATGGATATCCAGAATTCTAGTAGCAGGAAAACCCATGACCCCCATGAACACTAGAGATGCCATAGTGAGCTGCTAAGAGAGGTTGCAGGGAAAGGATTCCACCCTTTGCAAAGACCAGAGTGTTTGGCACCAGAATGGCTACAGTAAAACAAGCCAAGGACATCTATCCTTGAAGGCTTCGTGTGTTCCTTTAGGAGGCTTTAGGCTTTGGGTGACTGATCTGAACATGGCACCGCAGCCTTGCTGTGATGGGGCCAGTCCAGTATGAGCATCTCCCATTTTTTCCAGCCTCTCCTGGGGTTCTAGCCATGCCCATGGGCATGGCAGCCTTTCCTGAAGGCCCTCATGATAGCTTCTTTGCAGGCAGATGGTGCCTGGCCACTGGCAAGCTCCAGCAGACTGGCCTCCACTAATACACACAACCCACCTGCAGCTCTGCACCTGCCAGGGTCATGCTGCCAATCTACCTTCAGAGGCTCTGACTCAGCTTACTGGCCTTCACCCTGTCACAACACCAAGGCTGCTGGCACCCATGCATAAGCATGTATCCTGCTGCCACTATGTCGATGTAGCACATTGACCAGTATGACCAATTAGAGTGTTGTGGTTAGCAGACCAGGAATACCTTGGCCCCTCCAATGCGGCATGTTTCTAACTTCGTGGGGCCCCAAGTACAATGCCAGACCAGTACCAGCACCTAAGAGTTAGAGCAGGGAGCCCAGGTGTACTGAGCGGAGCCATGGCCCCCTAACAAATCCAGTAAACTGAACACACCTTATACCACAATCAAACCTACAAGGGCATCAAAGAAGATAAAAGCAAAAACTTCATCCAAAAGACAGCAGCCTCAAAGATTAAATGAGCATCAGCCACACACATGAGAAAGAACCAGTTCAAGAACTCTGGCAAATTGAAAAGTAGAGGGTCTTCTTACCTCCAAATGACTGTACTAGTTCCCTAGCAATGGTTCTTAACAAGGCCTAAAATTAAGCCTAAATTACAGAATTCAGAAGATGGATAGGAACAAAGATCATTGAGATTCAGAGGAAAGCCAAACTAAATTTAAGAAATCTAAAGAATACAGTAAAATGATACAGGAACTGAAAGACAAAATGGTGATTATAAGAAAGAACCAAACTGATCTGACAGAGTTGAAAAACTCACTAGAAGAATTGTATACTACAATCACAAGTATTAATAGCATAATACACCAAGCTGAGGAAAGAATTGCAGAGCTTGAAGACTAGTTTTCTGAGCTAACTCAGTCAGATGAAAGTAAAGAAGAAAACACCTCTATGCATGCAAACTGGAAAACCTGCAACAAAAAGAAATGAATAAGTTCATGGAAACATACAACCTCAGAAGATTGAACTAGGAAGAAATGGAAACCCTGAATAGGCTAATAATGAGTTCTAAAATAGAATCAGTAATAAAAAGTCTACCAAGCTGAAAAAGCCCAGGATCAGATGGATATGGATATATAGCCTAATTCTACTATACTTTTAAAGAAGTGCTGATACCATTCTTAAAGTATTCCAAAAAATTGAGGAGGAGGGACTCTTCCTTAGTGCATTCTATGAGGTGAACAGCATTCTGATACCAAAAGCTGTCAGAGACAAAAATAAAAATAAAAAAAAGAAAACTTCAAACCAATATCCTTGATGAACATAAATACAAAAATCCTCAACAAATACCAGCAAACTGAATCCAGCAGCACATTAAAAAGCTAATTCAACACAATAAGCTAGACTTTATCCTTGGGATGCAAGTTCAGTTCAAAATGTGAAAATCAAAAAATGTGACTCATTACATAAACAGACATATAAGCAAAAACCTCACTATCATCTCAATACATGAAAAAAAAAAGCTTTCCTAAAACTTCAACATCTCTTCATGTTAAAAACCCTCAACAAACTACTTATTGAAGGAATATAATAAAAGCCACCATGACACACCCCCAGCCAACATCATATTGAATGGGCAAAGGCTGGAAGCATTCCTTTTGAGTAACAGAACAAGACAAGGATGCCTTCTCTCACCACTCCTATTTAACATAGTACTGGAAGTCCTAGACAGAGTAACCAGCCAAGAGAAATAAATAAAAGCTATCCAAATAGTAAGAAAGATAGTCAAATTATCTCTGTTTGCAGACAATATAATTCTATACACAGAAAACCCTATAGTCTCTGCCCAAAAGCTACTAGATTTGATAAACAACTTCAGCAAAGTTTCAGGATACAAAATCATTCTACAAAAATCAGTAGCATTTCTATACACCAAGTATGTTCAAGCTGAGAGCAAGATCAATAATGGAATCCCATTCTCATTACCCACAAAAAGAATAAAATTTCTAGGAATACAGTTAAACAACGAGGTGAAAGATCTCTACAGTGAGAATTAGAAAACACTGCTTAAGGAAATTAGAGATGACACAAACAAATGAAAATACATTCCATGCTCATAGATAAAATCAATATTGTTTAAATGGCCATGGCTCCCAAAGGAATTTAGATTCAACTTTATTCCTATTAAATTACCAAGACATTCTTCACAGAATTAGGAAAAATACTCCAAAAGTTACATGAAACAAACAAACAAACAACAACAACAACAAAAAGGACCCAAATAGTCAAAGAAATTCTAAGCAAAGAGAACAAAGCCAGAAGTATCACATTACTCAAATTCAAACTATACTACAAGGCTTCAGAAACCAAAATAGGCTTTTAATGGTTCAAAAACAGACACACAGACCAATGGAACAGAATAAAGAACACAGAAATGAATCTACACACCTACAAC
Organism: Cacajao melanocephalus; assembly: GCA_963573385.1. Taxonomy (NCBI): domain Eukaryota; kingdom Metazoa; phylum Chordata; class Mammalia; order Primates; family Pitheciidae; genus Cacajao; species Cacajao melanocephalus. Next base: position 43,808 of record CAUYLG010021425.1, on the reverse strand, counting down.
AATCAGATCTTCAACAACATTGTAAAAAATAAGCAATAGGGAATTAATCCGTATTAAACAACTGGCGCTGTAATAACTGGTGAGCCATATACAAAGCATTGAAACTAGACCCCTTCCTTACATCATATACAAAAATCAACTCGAAATGAACTAAAGACAAAGCTGTAAAATCTAAAACTATAAAACCCTTGAAGAAAACCTAGGAAATGCCACTCTGGATATAGGCCCTAGTGAATATTTCAATACAAAGGTGCTAAAAGCAATTGCTGCAAAACCAACAATTGATAAGTGGGACTTAGTTAAACAAAGTGCATTTGCACAGCAAGAAACAAACTATAAACAGAGCAAGCAGAATACCTACCTAATGGGAGAAAATATTTGTAAGCTATGCATCTGACAATGGTGTAATATCCAGCATCTATAAGGATCTACAAATTAACAAAGCAAAAATCAAACAACCTCATTAATAAGTGGGCAAAGGACATGAAAAGACATTTTTAAAGACAAGACATACAGGCAGCCAACAAGCATATGAAAATATGCTCAACATCACTAAGCAATAGAGAAATACAAATCAAAACCATGTGAGACAACATCTCACTCCAGTCAGAATGGCTATTAAAAAGTCAAAAATAACAGATGCTGGTGACATTGCAGAGAAAGAGGAATATTTCAACACTACTAGTGGAAATGTAAATCAATTCAGCCATTGTGAAAAGCAGTTATATGTTTGACCCAGCAATCCCTCTATTGATCATATAGCCAAAGGAATACAAATTGTTCTACCATAAAGACACATGCATGCATATGATCATCACAGCACTATTCACAAGAGTAAAGACATGGAATCCACCTAAATGCCCAACAATGGTAGGCTGGATACACAAAATGTGATACATATACATCACAGAATACTACACAACCATAAAAATGATGAGATCATGTTGTTTGCAACAACATGGATAGAGTTGCAGTTCATTATCCTTAGCAAAGTAACGCAGGAACAGAAAACCAAGCACTGCATGTTCTCACTTATAAGTGGGAGGAGCTATGAGGAGAACACGTAGACACACAGAGGGGAACAACAGACACTGGGATCTTCCTGAGGGTGGAATGTGGGAGGAGGTAGAGGATCAGAAAAATGACTATTGGGTATTATGCTTAGTACCTGAGTGACAAAATAATCTGTACACCAAAACCCCATGACATGAGTTTACCTATGTAACAAACCTGCAGATGTGTTCCTGAACCTAAAATTGAAAAAATAAAATAAACAACTAGTAAGTTAGACAGGGGTCATTCAATTGCCACTTAGCATTTTATGAGCAAAGTAGAATTTGTCATAAAACTGAGGGAATGTATTCTCTTCCCCGGTCCACAAGGGGGCATGGTTTCAAAGGCAAGAAGTTCGCAGCGCCCTACCTCCACCTACCTCTCCATCCAGAAGCTTAGCGGTCTTTGTTTAACTTTTGCGTATGTGAGAAGATAGACCGCCCAGAAATCAAAGGTCAATCACTCCAGCAGAAGTTTAAAGGAACTCCTTTCACAGGACAGAAAACTTAAATGTGGCGGGAATAACTCCCAGGTTTAAAGTCACCTTCTCTCTCATCTGTTCAGACTCCATCTCTGGATCCCCTCTCACGACAGCATGAGAGCTGGTTCTTTCTATATCTGTTTCTCCTTTTTCTCTCTCTCTGTCTAAATAAATCACTTTCTGTAAAACTCTTTGGGGTCTAATATTTACTTAAACAAGCCAGCAGCACCCGGTGAGGTTCCCTCCCTGATTCTTGGCTGAGTGAAGAACCAAGGGCCTGGAGGAACACATCCTATCAAGGAGCTGAGCCCATAGTCTGCAATTCAGTATCAAAACTGTCTCCTTGGCAAGTTTAATAATTACAGTCACTGACAGCATATTTACCTAAATATTAAATTTTATATTGTTCTGAATAAATTTTTACATTTAAATTGCTAAGAAGAAAATTTTATATCATTTCATGGAAAAATACATATTGTTTCTTATAGAAAGTAATAGGCACAAATTTATGCATATATTCTTTATATTTTCCATGTAAAATTAGAGCAAAAATTTCCAAATTGTGCTTTTAGCATCTATAATTTACATTAGAGTTCTCAAGAATATGATATCCTTTGGAAGTTCTGGAAGCATGGAAAACTTCTTGCCTTCTTTCACAGGATAGCACATCTACCAGTTCTGCAAGACAGAAATTACATTGTTACCCACCATTGCCTATTATGGAAATTTGACATTGTTCACTTTGGACCAAACTCTTCGGATTTAAATTCTGGCTTACCATTTAATGGCCCAAAGACCTTCGGCAACTTTATTTACTCTCTTATGTCTTAGAGTCATCAAATGTAAATAGGAATAACATTTGTAAATATTTTGTAGAGATGATGTGAACATTCACTTAGTTAAAAAAAAATTGTTCAAAAAAGTGCTTAATACCTTGTAAGTATTTAACAAAACTTAAATTGAATGAATGAGTGAATTAGTGATGATGATGATGATGATTTTAATCTGCTGCCTAAACTTTTAATACTATCACACACACATTGTGGCAAGGGGCTGAAAATTATGGTTAATAAATTGCGCAGATAATTAGAGAAGCTAGAGTTGGGAGTATAAAAATGATATGTCTCACTATATGTTAACAGGTAAGGAAAAACTCAATGATAGAATATTAGAAACAATATGAGAAAAACAAGAGTTAACCATATAGTATACATGGAGGGGATATATATGATATGAAATAAGGTGAATGATAATCACTTGTGCATACATGTACATCCTATAATCTCTAAAGTATACAGTATTATTTTTCTAAAAATTGTTTAATTTTGTTGATTTTCATGGATTAGACAACTTTTTAATTCATATGTTTAATTCTAGGAGCACAGTTTCATGTCTTCTAGATTTATACCACATGCATTTAATTATATCTCAACTGTAGGCCTACATGCTTTAGCAAGTTGATAAATTCTACAATTTTTATAATATTTAGCTAAGATTTGTATTAGATGAAAATTTTCTTCATGACTCTGAGAACCTCAGAAAATATTCCTTGATAAATTACCATAAACTTTTAACTAAAATTGATAGAAATTATACTCATATTGCAATAATTAGAGATGAGAATGTGTTGATCCCAAGCTTTGCATGATCTTCTTAAACTTAGACCTATCTATTTTTTAAAAAATTAATCAAATTACTGGGAGCAAAACAGTAAATCTCTAGAGAATATTTTGAGCTGGAAAGAATGGCAAAATACACAATTCCATGAGTAAAAGGGAAAGAGAGTCCTGGCTGAATTATCTCAAAAGCAATTAAATAAAACATGGTTTTGAAAAGGATATCAGCAAAGAATAAAATAGGCAATAGAATACAAGGAATAAGTGGAAGTGTAATAGGAAAAATAATATCATGTTATGACCAACTAATGCTGTAGATGCTGAGATCTAATTAACAAAGCTGTCCCGTTCATAGTCTCACTGCTCTCCAATTCCAGTGCAATCACTACCAGTGAAGAATGGAAAATCAGGCCAGGCACGGTGGCTCACACCTATAATCCCAGCACTTTGGGAGGCCGAGGCAGGTGGATCACGAGGTCAAGAGATCTAGACCATCCTGCTCAACATGATGAAACCCCTTCTCTACTAAAAATACAAAAATTAGCTGGGCATGGTGGCGCACGCCTGTAGTCCCAGCTACTCGGGAGGCTGAGGCAGGAGAATTGCTTGAATCCAGGAGGCGGAGGTTGCGGTGAGCCGAGATTGCGCCATTGCACTCCAGCCTGGGTAACAAGAGTGAAACTCCGTCTAAAAAAAAAAAAAAAAAAAAAAGAGAAGAATAGAAAACCAGAGAGTGAACATTGGCACATGATTTAAAAGTGAAAATAGGTTAGTGAATTTTTACAACATTTTATGGGTTCACCTAAGCCCATAAGATAACTAACACCAATACAGCATTTAGTATATGAAAGGTATCACTCTAATTTTGTAAATACTGCATGTATTCACTAATTTAATTTTCACAATAACTGGGGTACTGCTATGCATTCTTATTTTACAGGTGAAGAGACTGAGGCACACAGAAAGTAAGTGACCTGCTTCTAGGGAATCAGATAGTAGAATCTTATCACTGATCTGCTTCATAGTGATTCATGGTTATTTTCCTATTTACATTCTGCCACAAATTTAAATAGACAGACAAATACAGCAAGAACTTTACATTAGACTGATAAGCCTAGAGGAAACAAGGCTCTTGAGAAAACAGAACTGCTAATGAGTCAACTGTGAATAAACAGTTTTTAAAAGAAACTAAAATCTCTTTTTTTAGTATCTTTCTCAATCTGGTATCTTTCACAACTACTAAATAAATTTTCAAAAACAACAAACATTAGACATAATGAGGCCAAATGTTTGCCTTGTAAGCTGTAGCTGCAACTGTACATGTCTATACTTCAGAGACTAAACTTATTCTAGCCAACAAGGATGAGAAATTCTCAAAATGTTAAGAAAGCCCTGCAAATACCTACACTGTATAGCACCTTTGTACTGTCTCCTACAGCATACCCATTGAGACATTGTATTGACTGACCAGAGAGCCCCTGATGACCAGCGAGCACCATAATACTTAAATTTACGTAGTTCTACATAGGTGTAATGTCAGTTTAGTTCTGGAGTGAAAATATTCTTATTGCACTCCATACAAGGCAGGAATTTTCACTCAGATAAACTGACAAACCAGTGTGAATATAGTAGAGACATATGTTATAGTCACTGCTTAATGAGCTAGCAGTAAACATCATGAGCTTTCCAAGACACTGATCATAGCCTGTGTTGCAACACAGACACACATTCCTATGTGCACACATATGACTTGTAAAGAAATCGATAATTTTTTACAATTATGTAGAATGTTATTGTATTAGTCCTTTCTTGCATTGCAATAGAGAAATACCTGAGACAGGGGAATTTATTTTTTTTAAAGAGGTTTAATTACTTCACTTTCCTCCAAGCTGTACGGGAATCCTAGGGGCTCTTGTTTCAGTGAGGCCTGAGGAAACTTGCATTCATGGAGGAAGGCCAAAGTGAAGCAGGCACGTCTTGCATGGCTGGAGCAGGAGGAAGAAAGAGGCAGAGGGGAGGTGCTACACACTTTTAAACAACCAGATTTCCTGAGAACTCATTCACTATCAAGAGAACAGCACCAAGGGATTGGAGCTACATCAGTCACTAAGGATCTGCCCCATGATCCAATCACCTCTTGCAAGGTTGCATTTCCAACATTGAGAATTACAATTGAATATGAGATTTGACTGGAAACACAGATCCAAACCACATATCTAAACCAATAAACACTTATTTTGTTCTTTAGATTTTGGGTTTTGTTGTCAGATAGGACTAGACTCTGATATCTATACCTGTGTACCTTAAAATAAATTACATAAATGTATATGTTTCTTGTGTTTTTTTTTAAGAAATTTTAAAATAATACAACTTTGGTGGAAGATGAAGGGAAGTAAAATATGTTAGCACTAGCGTATCTTACTCTACCAGTAATTATTAGCTGTCATTATTAGTATGTTTGTTATATGATTATATCTCATTACGACCTTTGAGATAGCTGAGAATTACTTTAATTTAAATATAATGAATATACTCAGAAAGTCCAATTTAATTTCTGATATTCTTACCCGTAGTGAATGAAAGATTCACGGTTTGCCAACAAGTATAGTCTTGAAAGACTGAAATTGGTTTACGAGTTGATTGTTTTTGATACTTGATCCTTAGCCAGTTGCATTTTGGCCATTGTTTTGTACTTTTAAAGATATAGCTAATCTAGCATTTCCCATATTGTCTCCCTCTGGAATATAGTTTGCATGCATCCTTCTTTCTTAATAAATACAAAGGATTAGAAATTTCCAGTATACACTAAAACAGATAAAGAACTTGGGAGTCATTTTTGCTCTCATAACAAGAAAAAAAAATCAGAGCAAACTCAAAATCAACAACTCATCTTAGATCCGTCAGAAGATTCAGTTCATAGGGCAAACTTCTACCTAGAAAACTGAAGAGACAGTAGAATACGTTGAATACATTTTATGGTGTAGAAGCTGCTGGAACAAGTCACTGCTAGGAACACTTAAAGGCTAATTGCTAAATTGCTGGGACCTGATAGCTAAATACAGAGGTAAAACCTGTTAAGGACCCAACCCAAGGTATCCCTGACACTATCGTGAAATTTACCTGCAGAAGCCTCACTATACTCTCATAATAAAGATTGAGTTGTGCTTAGGTTAGTGGGAGAAGAAAAGTAACCAGTTTAAAACACAGGCATAACTTTCTGTTTATCATAACAAAGGCTTACCTTGAAGGAAATCAACTTTACCAGAACCTTATCTCATTTAGGGCAAAAGGAATAAAACAAATAGAGTTTCTTCTAGATTTCTTGTATTTCCCAAGCAGGTGGAAGGAAAAAAAAGAAGGTTAGGAAACTTTTCTGAAGGCCACAACCAAAGATGCTGGCTCACTAAAAACAGGTAAGATAATAATGATAATACTAATGACAAAATTAGAGATTACTTTCCTTCCTAAATACCTTATCATCACATCAACAGGGTTTCAGTATAATAGCAATGGTTTACAATGAAAGAAAACTGCAAGTCATAGTTACTAATTAAGATGGAGTTTCTAGGGAAATCCAAAGGTCAGACAAAATAAGAATGCCAGACAAAATTGAAATCTCTAACACCTATAGTTCCAGCAAACATTAAACATAGCCTGCCTTCAGACAGATAAGCAGAAATCCACACACTAGTGGCTAACTTACCTAAGTATATATTAGCTGATACATCATATCTGAATTTCCACAACAATACCAAAATGGCTTGCTAAAAGGCAAGAAAAATAAAATCACATTCCAAGAATGTAAAGCAAACATCAAAACTAGACTAGATCAAATACGGCAGAGCCAAAAACAGATGGGAAGTGTAAGCAGGGAGATAGAAACTCTATGAAAGAATGCAAAAATGACAGAAGTTTTTAAAACAATGTAACATAAATTTAAAATGCCTTAATGGGTTAATTAGTAGAGTACATGACTACTAAAAATAGAATGAAAGAAGTTGAGGACATGTCAATGAAAACTTTTCAAACTGCAAACCAACGTGAAAACAAACAAAAGAAAAAGAGAATACCCTAAAACTGTGGATCAACTAATAAAGATGTAACATACATGTAAAGGAATACCAGAATTAGAAGAAAGAGAAAAAGATGCAGAATATATATTTTAAATAATAATTCATGAGGGTTTTTTAAAATTAAAAATATACACACACACAAACACACACAAAACTACAGAACCAGGGAGCTGAGAGAACACCAACAAAAATAAATATCAGAATATTTACAACTAGGAATATCATATTCAAACTGCAGAGAATCAAAGATAAACACAATATTTAGACAGAAGTCAGGTATGCAGAACACACTATAGATGAATAAGGATATAAATGAGATCAAACTACTCCTTAAAAACCACACAAACAAGAAAAGAATGTGTTATAATATTTGAGTTGCTGAAAGAAAAATAAAGTAGTATTCCCTATTCAGAAGAATTATATTTCAAAAGTGAAGGGAAATAAAAAGATTTATCAGACAAAAATGAGGAAATGTGTCACCAGCACACCTACCATGTCAGAAATTTTGAAAGAAGTGTTACAGAAAAAAAAATATTTTAAAAATTTACATCTATGGCTGGGGACAGTGAAGAAGAAGGGAAAGAATCAGGTGACCTATTGTAGCTGGTATGACTTTAGTAACTTAAAGAAAGGTACAAGACCTAAGGAATCGTTCCCAGAAATGAAATATAGGATTGGAGCACGCTTCCAATATCCTCAGGATTTTGTTGCTCTGTCCAAAGGTCTGGATGTTTTACCTCACCTAGGATGCTAAAATAATCTTCATAGTTTGCTGGGGCAGCTAAGAAAAGACAGTAAGTGGCAAGCAATTTATTGCATACAGTATGGCTCAGTGGGGAGAAGGCATACAGCTCAATGCTTCTCTGCAGAGAAAGAGCAAGAACAGTGAAGCATTTCTTTAAACTTTGGCAGCATTATAAAAGTCAAAAACTATGGAGAACAAGAGATATGAACTCAAAAGAAAAGTGAAAGAGGGAAGGAAGGGAGGGAGGGAGGGAGGAACAGAGAGAAGGAAGGAAGAAAGGAAGGAAGGAAGGAAGGCAGAGAAAGAAGAAAGAAAAAAAGAAAGAAGGAGAGAAAGAAAGAAAGAGAAAGAAAGAAAGAAAGAAAAAGAAAAGAAAGGAAGGAGACCATCTGTAAATAATTAGAAATACAGAAATACGGAGACACAATTCCAGAGCAGATATGTCCATTGAAAAGGTTTGAAAAGTTTCCACATTCCCTAGCAAGGCTTATTGGTGAAGATTTTCTTCTGATGAAGCCATTTGAAAAGGACTGAAAAAGTTGTCTGTTTTTTCAAATGTGATAAAGAATGTAGATAACTGGGAAACATGACATAATCAAAGAAACACAATAAATCTCTGGTAGCCAATCCCAAAGAAATGAACATCTATACATTATCTGACAAATAGATAAAAATAATTTTCTTAAAGAAGCACAGTATATTATATAAGAACACAGACAACTAAATAAAATCAGAAAAATAATACATCAACAAAGTGAGAATATCAAAATACAGAAACTATTAAAAAAGACTCAAACAGAAATATTAGAATTGAAGTGTACAATAACAGAAATAAAAAATCCACTGGGGGCTTCAACACTAGATTTCATAAAAGCATAAAAAGAAATAAAAAGCTCAATCAAAAACAGGGAATTTGAAATTACACAGAGGAACAAAAAGAAAAAAGGGATAAAGACCAGTGAAGAAAGCCTATAAAATTTGGCAGATACCATCAAGTGTACCAATATATGCATTATGGAACTTCAAGAAGGAGAAAAAAAAAAAGGGAAAGAAAGCTTATTTGAAAAATGCTGCCTGTAAACTTCCCAAATTTGGAGAAGGAATGGACATCCAGGTCCATTGAAGCCTACTTGGCAACAATTAGGATAAACTCACAGAGGTTTGTCCCTTGAAACATAATCAAACTGTCAAAAGTCCAAGACAAAAATAATTCTGAAAGCAGCAAGGAAAAAGTAACTTAGCAGATACAAGGGAGCCTTTATAGGAACTATTAGGCAAACAGAAAAAAATTAACAAACTAAGAATAGTAAGTTTTTAGCTATCAATATTTTCTTTGAACATAAATGGATTAAAATCCCCATACAAATAGAGCCAGTTATCAGTAAGAAAACAAAAACTAGAAAATCCACATACAAATGGAAAGTAAACAAAACATTTATGGACAAACAATGAATCAAATAAACTGAAAGAGAAATTATAAACTACCTTGAGACAAACTAAAACAAACATACCAAAACTTATGGTATACAGCAAAAGCAGTACTAAGAGAGAAGCTGATAGCAATAAACACGTATTTTAAAAAAGTGAAAATCTCAATTAAACATTGTTTAAACATTGTTTCATTGAGCTATTTCTGTTGGTGTCATGCAAAATTTTTAGGTTTTCTCTACTCATCTTTATTCTTTTATTCTTTTGTTCCTTTGGATAATTTCAAATTCCCTGTTTTTTATTTTGTCTTTGGTTATTGTATACCTCAACTCTTAAAGATGTATACTCTGGGAAGTAGAAAAAGAATATATCAAGCCTACACAAAGGAAGAAAATAACAAAATCTAGTGCAGAAATATATAAAACTAAACTAAAAAAAAATAGAGAATACCCAAATAAACTCAGAAATAAAACAAGAGGCATCATAACTGATGTCATAGACGTAAGAGTCTGCTATGGTAAGAACAACCATACACCAACAAATTGCATTACTTAGGAGAACATAGTGAAAAATCTTCATGGCATTTGCCTTGGTGATAATTTTTTGCCTATGGCACCAAAAGTACAAGTAAGAAAAGCAAAATATACAAATGAGATGACATTAAATTAAATAAGCTTTGCACATCAAAGAAAATAATCAACAAAGTGAACAATCTATGGAATAAGAAAAAAATTTCTCTAAATCTATAATGTATAGATTTTCTCTAAATCTATATTCAAAATATACAATAAATCTTACTACTTAAGATTAAAAATAAATAAATAAATAATAAAAACAAAAACAAAGACACCCTCAATTTTAAATGGCCAAAGATGTGAACATACATTTCTATAAAGAAAATGTCCAAATAGTTAATAAGCATGTGAATGTATGTTCAACATTACTAATCACCAGGGAAATGCACTGAGATATCCTGAAAATGATATATCCTCACACCTGTAAGAATGGCTATTATTTTATAAATGTTAAGTTCTGGCAAGGATATAGAGAAAATAAAAGTCCTATACACTGTAGGAGGGAATGGAAAATGGTGCATTCACTATGATAAACAGTATGGAGGTTCCTCAAAGTATTAAAAATAATACTGCTATATGAAATAGCATTCTCACTTATAATTATATATTAAAAATATTGATGTTAAGATACAAAAGAGAAATTAACATTCCCATGTTTATTAAAGCATTGTCACAATAGCCAAGACATAGAAACAGTGCCCATCAACATATTAATGGACAAAAAAATATGGCAAATACATACAATAAATTATTATTCAGCTTTAAAAAGGAAAATCCTGCCGTACATAACAACATATGACAGGATTATAGCATGTAAAATTTGCCATTCACAGACAGACAAATACATGATTCCACTTGTATGAGGTATCTAATCAGACTCATAGAAAGAGGATGTTGAATGGTATTTGCCAGAAGCTGAGGAGAGGGAAAAGCAGAGAGTTGCTCTTCAGTAGGTATAAGCATTCAGTTACAGCAAATAAATATAGTTCTAGAGGTCTGTTGTAAATATTGTGCCTATATTTAACTATATTATAGTATCCACTTAAAAATGTGTTATAAGGATAGATTTTAAGTGCTCTTGATACAATAACTAAAGAAAAAAAATCTGTACTTAATAACAATATACTACATTCTTCAAATTTTTAAGTGTCAATTTTAAGAATTTTTACCACATACAACAAAAAAGGTAAATGTTTAGTAGCACATATATTAATTAGCTAGATTTAGCCACTCTACAATGTATATATATTAAATATTTCAAAACAACATATTGTATATATAAAATATACAATTTTTATTTGTCTATTTTAATTAAAAAAACGTTAGCGCTACATAAAGAATGATAGAGTAGGATTAAATGAAGATAAAATTATTTATTTTCTTATTCTTTATTTATCTAATAGATAACTATTCAAAGTAATAATTGAATACAACAATGCATTAATTAGCTTTTACAAAGAAGAATAAATAATACAACAATGCATTAGTTATCTTTTACAAAGAAGAAAAATGAACGACAGTGTTATTATAAAGGATAAAAAAGAAGAATAAAAATATTTTAAGTTACCTGAACTTAAAGTTACCTGAACTTATTAAATAAGTTATATATAACTTATAATAATAAGCTACCTGAACTTATTAAAACAAAGGTTTTAATAAAACCTTTGTTTTATTAAAGTGGAATTAGATTAGGTGTTAATGTATTTAGTGTAGGGCAACCACTAAAATAAAAAAAGTATAATTGATAAGGTAAGAAATGAGACAAAATAATATTATTTAAAATACTGAATTAAAACCAGAGAAAGAAGAAAATAATAATAATAACAGCAACACCCAATTCCAATGAATAGGAAACAATTATAAATGTGTTAGATATTAGTGTGAATTGAATGTATTCTTCAAAAGATATGTTGAAGTTGTAATCCCCCATACCTGTGAATGTTACCTTATTTAGAAATAGCATCTGCAGATGTGAATAAGCAAGTTAGTTCAAGCTATTAAGGTGGATCCTAAGCCAATAAAACTTATATCCTTATAGGATGAGAGAAATTTGGACGGAGACAGAGTAGAATATCATGTAGATAGAAACAGATAGAAGATGAGCATAGGAAGGTAAAGGAAGATTGAGGTTATGCTGCTACGTACCAAGGTGAGCGCTTGAGGTTTCCAATAGCTAAAGGAAACAAGGAAGCATCCTTCCCTATACGAATTAGTCGGGGCATAGTCCTGCCAACACTTTGGTTCCAGAACTGTGAGACAATAAATATTCATTTTTCTAACCCACACAGTTTGTGTGCACTTTGATCCTGTATCCCTAGAAAATAAATATGGGTTTTGGTACTGGAAAGTGGATTGCTGCTGTAACAAATACCTAAAATTCTGTAACTGGCTGTGAAATTGGGTCGTGGGTAGAGGCTAGAAAAATTTTGAGTCACATATTACAAAACTACTAGATTTAGGCAGAGACTGTAGGTAGAATTACAGATGTTAAACTTGATTCTGGTTAGGGTTAAAAAATTGAGCACTGCAGAGAAAACTTCTAGTCATAGAGAATACATAAACTGTTGTGACAGAATCTTGCTGGAAATATGAACATTAAGGTTCTTCTGGTGAGGTCTGAGGCAGAAACATTCAGTTGGAAATTGAAGGGAAAGTGATCCTTGTTAAGAAATGCCACAGAACTTGGCTGAATTGTGTTTTTAAGTTGAGTGGAAAATAGAAATAGTGAGTAATGAAGTTGGATGTTTAATTTAGGATATTCCTAGGCAAAGTGTTGAGGACATGGCCTGGTTTCTCTTGGCTCCTTATAGCAAAATGTGAGGAAAAGAGTGCATAATTAAGCAAAAAGAAACAACACTTGTTAATTTAGAAAAATCCAGATAATCTGCATGGGAAATGAGGCCAAGGGTGTGGCTAGATAACCTTCAGCTAAAGAGATTATGTGTATGACACTTGGAGCCAATCAACCATCTCAGCAGAAGTCAGTAATAGAGATGAACTTACCAAAAATTGTGAGAAAATAAATTTGTTTTAAACCACCTAGTATGTGGTAATTTGTAATGGCAGCCATAGGAAGTGACTACAGTATATTAGAAACAAGAGGAACATTTTCTACCTTATTCCATGAAGCCAGCCCTATTATAATACAAAAGTAATGAAGACTTCATGAAGAAAGGAAACTAGAAAACAATAATTCTCATAAACAAAGACCCCAAATTCTCAATAAAATATTTGCAAAAACAATCCAAAATTTTACAAATAGAATGCATTGTACACCATGACCAACTATATTTATTTCAGGGAAGCAAGGAAGACTTCACATTCAGCAACAATAAAATCAACCGGTATAATTTATCGTGTCAATTGTCTTGAAAGACAATCATATAATCACATCAATTGATGCAGAAATATTTGAAAAAACCCAGTACCAATCTGTAATTAAAACTCTTAGCAAACTAAGAATAAAGGGAAATCCTCTCCCTTGACAAAGAATGTCTATAAACACCTAGGCATAACACAATTGTTAGTGTTGAGAGAATAGATGTTTTCCCTCAAGATCAAAAACAAGGCAAGGATGTTCTCTCTCACCATTCCTATCTGCCATTTTATTGTAAGTACCAGCTAGTCCATTAGGACCAAAAATAAATAAGTAAATAAGTAAACAAGGTATACAGGCCAAAATATAAATAAACAAAACTGCCTTATTTTCAGAGATAGCAATTGTCTGTGTAGAAACCTCAAATAATATATCAAAACTCTCTTAGATTTTAGTTAAAGATGGCTGACTACAAGCAGTTACTTCGTGCATCTCTTATGGAGGGAAATCAAAATAGCAAGTAAATATAAACATTTTGAGTTGATCTGTTAACACAGCATGCTGGAATTCAGGAATTGTGGAAGGCAAAGGAGAGTGAAGCCGGGCAGCCTGCTGAGCTAGAACCAGCATGAAGCTGGGGAAGCCTCCCTAATGCAGGGAAAGGGTGAGTAAATGAGATTCCTGGGGTTCCATAATTCCACCATGGACCATATAATCCTAGCCACAGGAGAACTACCTGGAGAGCACCCCCAATCCCCTCCCCAGGCCTCCATAGTAACAGCAGGAGTTGCTTAGAGACTGTGCTGCTCAATGCTTGGACTCTCACAGGCTTTTGGTATCTGGGCAGCCCAGTTCCAGCTACCATCACACAGGTAGCAAAGAGCTGAGAGGCCAGGCACTTTCATATACTCCAAAGACAGATACCATAACTGTGGAAATAAAGGAGTGGGAATCCTATGTACAGTATGACTATTTGCCTTCACTGCTTCCTGCTGAACAAGGTATGTCTTCAGCATCCCATGAGCACCCCAAAACAAGTGGGGTGCAGCCACCACACTGCAAGGTGAGCACTTCAGCTGCAACCCAGCATTATTCCGAACAACCAGCCCATGGAGACTAAGAATCTGCTCTTCAGGTCCTCAGCAGTTGCCACCACCACCACCTGCTCTTGCCATCTGGGCCAAGAAGAGAGTGAATAAAAACGGCGCCTTTGCACACACCCATTGAAATCTATGACCACTTCCATGGGAGAAAAGGGCAAGCAGGCCATGTGGCCCTCAGCTGTCAACGTCCATCACTCCATTTGAGGATGAAAGGATTTGAGGATGCCTTCCCCAGTGAAAGACCATAAGCATAGCCACCCTGCTCAGGCCTGACAGTTTCATCTGTGGAACAAAGCCCTTCTGAGAACTCAGCCCTTATAGACCTGTGATCCACCCTAAGGCTCACACCACCTTAATATTCTGCCTACTCCCATGTGAAAGTTCTACCAGTGACCTGTGGAACAACCCACTTCTTCCTACCACAGCCAGAACCTGAATCCTAAGATCTTGAGACCAATCTGCTGACCTGCTTATAGTCTAGTTCCCTCAGGATTCATACATGCCATCCAGTGGGCCATCTAGGGACCTATAGATTTGAGAATTGCCTAGCTCACTTCAATACTGCTGGCACATGATGACTTTCCCTAGGGTCTGACGTTGGGCTGACCCACCAACTGACACAAGCCCACTGACACCCACTTGCACTTGTTAAAAGTCACAGCTCTTTCTCCATCTGCATAAAGCAGTAACATTACCACATCAGAAAACAGGCAACCTGTGGAAACGAGCATGGAGATTTCTCAAAGAACCAAAAATGAAACCACCTTTGACCGAGCAATCCCACTGTTGTGCATCTACCCAAAAGAAAAAAATCATTATATAAAATTTTATAAAATATGAACTTGTATGTTTATTGCAGCAATATTCTCAACACAAAAGTCATAGAATCAACCTGTGTTCATCACTGTTCGCTTGGCTACAGAAAATGTTATGTGTGTGTGTAAATATACATACATATACATGCACTATGGAAATGGAATACTATGCAGCCATAAAAAAGGATGAAACAATGTCATTTGCATCAACATGGATGGATCAGCAGGCCATTATCCTAATATAAATAACTCAGATAAATAAAATCAAATATCACATCTTTTCATTTATAAGAGGGAGCTAAACAATGTGTACACATGGACATAAAGATGGAAATAATAGACACTGAGGACTCCAAAAAGGGGGAGGTTGGAAGGGATGTAAATCTTGAATAGTTACCTATTGGGTACATTGAAGGCAAGAAGCCCAAACCTTACCCTTCTCCAACATACCCAAGTAACCTACATATGTATCCTCATAATCTAAAACAAAATTAAAAAATATATATCTTGGGACTAAAAGGGATTATAGCAAGTTCTAGGAAACATATAAGCAAATTTCTTTCCAATATACCAGCAATAAACAATTGAATTGAACATTTTAAAAGTATTTATAATAGCATGAAAGTAAATGTTTTCTATGTATCTAATAAAATACAGAATATGTGTACTTAACACTACAAAGTCTCAGGAAAAATCAGAAGATTTACATATATTGAGATTTATGTCATATTAATTATTGGAAGACTATATGTTAAGATGCAAATTTTGCTAAAGTTTATATAGAAATTCAACATAATCCCAGTGAAAATCCCAGCAAGTTATTTTGTGGATATTGACAAGCTAATTTTGAAGTTTACATGGAATTGTAGAAGACCCAGAACAAAATATTGAAGAAGAACAAAGTTGAAAGACTGATATTACCCCATCACAAAACTTACTATAAAATTACGTTAATTAACAAAGCATAGTGTAGACAAAAATAAACAGATCTATGGGACAGAATAAAGAACTTAGAAGTAGATCCATACAAATACAGGCAACTGATTTTTGACAAAGAAGCAAAGCAATCAATGGAGAAAATGTAGTGTTTGCTATGATTTGTTGAACAACAGAATTGCTGAGACAAATGGATGTTCAATTCCCAAAAATAAAAATTAAGCTAGACCCAGGGCTTAAATTCTTCACAAAAATTAACTCTAAATGGATCACAGACCTAAATTTAAAACACCAATTTTCTTATATTCTATGAAACTTTTAGAATATAAGAAAATAATTTAGGCAGTCTTAGCTTTAGCAGCGATGGGTTTTTAGGTACAATACCAAAAACATTATCTATGAAAGAAAATAATGATCAGTTTTACCTCATTAAAATTTAAAAGTTCTGCTCTGGAGGCAACAGTGTTACAGAATAAAAAGACAAGCTGCAGACTAGAAGAAAATATTGGCAAAACATTTATCTGATAAAACACTTGTATCAAAATATGTATTAAAAAAACGCAAAACTCAACAATAAGAAAAGTAACAACTCAATTAAAAAGTGAATTAAATATCTGAACAGACAACTCACCAAAAATTCATACAGATGACAAGCATTTAAAAAAATATTTTATATCATGTGTAATAAAGGAAATGTAAGTTAAAACAACAGTGAGATGCCACTATGTGTCAATGAGAATAACTGAAATCTAAAACACTTTTAACCCCAAATATTGGTAAGGATGTGGAGAAATATGAATTCTCTTTCATTATTGATGGTATGTAAAATGGTACAGCCACATTATAAGATAGTTTGGCAGTTTTGTACAGAGCTAATGTAGTTTTACCACATTATGTAACAATTACACTCCTTATTATTTAACAAAATGAGCTGAAAACCATGTACACACACAAACCATTTATGCACATGGGTGTTTATAGCAACTTGATTCATGATTCCAAATATTAGAAGCAATCAATATATTTCTTAAGAGATAAATGTATAAACATACTGTGATACATCTGTTCAGTGGCATACTATTCAGTGATAAAAAATGAGTTACCAAGTCACAAAAATATATAAACCTTAAATTTATATTTCTAAGTGAAAGAAAATAGTGCAAAATTACTATATGCTGTATGATTCCAATTACATGACATCTTAATAAAGACCAGGTTTCTTGGATAAAGTGGGAAGAGAAATGAATAGGTGAAGTACAAGTAAAGTTTAGGGCAATGAAACTACTCTGTATGATATTGCAATGGTGGATATATGACATTGACCATTTGTCAAAACCTATAGAAGTGTAAAACACAAAGAGTGATTTTTTAACACAAACTATGGACTTTAGGTAATAATATGTATT
Organism: Cacajao melanocephalus; assembly: GCA_963573385.1. Lineage (NCBI taxonomy): Eukaryota > Metazoa > Chordata > Mammalia > Primates > Pitheciidae > Cacajao > Cacajao melanocephalus. Next base: position 26,261 of record CAUYLG010021425.1, on the reverse strand, counting down.
AAGATCAGTTCATTAATTGTAGCAAATGCACTCCCACTAACGCAAGATTTTAATCAAATAGAAAGAGGGACAGAGGTTATATGTGGAAACTCTGTACTATTTATTCAATTTTTCTGTACATATAAAACTTCTAAAAAATAAAGTTCATTAATAACAAAAAAGTTAGGAAAAGTCTCCTATCTCATATTCCAAATGTTTTATTGAACATTCACTTGTTAACGACTCTTAGATATCTTTCAATACACATTTTATTTACCCCAAAGTATCCCCAGCTTCTTGGACACTAATATCCTTCTTTTAGAAGAATATCCATTTCTACCAAGGATGTTATTGTACAGCAGAACACCTATGTCATCATATTGCTGCTCATTTCTAGGTGAAACCACCAGGCTCACAAATACATAAATATGGTTAATATCCTTTTTATTTCCATTTAGGCATCTTGCTGAGTGTGAAGTATATTCGCATGGGCAGTTACTCTTTCAGTTGTTACTGACATTTCAGGGTCACCAGCTGTCCTAAGACCCTTGAGTTCATAACTCTTCCTCCTCTGTCTACAAATGTTTAGCTTACAAAAGTATCACATTGATTTACTGATAATTGATTGTCTTTTATTTCTATTTTTTTTTAAATCTGGTTTGCTTTATCTTATAGTAAATGCAGTAGTATTAACATCTCTGAAAATCTTCACCTCATTAGCAATGATATGAGTTGACAGATAAACCCACTTGAATCTAGAGATATTGCCCCACGCACACTTATCTTCAGCCCTGCCAAGACCTTACCAACAGGTAACTTGTATATCACTTATATCTATGTATAACTTCTAAACTCATGCTAGTAATTTGTTAAATGCATAAGTATGTTTCTCTCTTTACCTCTAAACCATTGTTTACTTGCAAAAGGTCTGCCTCAAATTCATGAAATTTCTTTCTCACATTGTATTTTCATAGCATCAGAAACTTCTTCTAGTAAGCGTAGTAAGGCATTCTATCACCCTTGTATAAATGAGTCACTTATACCGTGGCCTCTATCCTAGGGCAGCCATGTGTATTGTGGCACAGGCAATATTCATTAGATTTTCTTTTATCTGGAAGTCAAAATGTATTGATCAAGAAAAACTGAGAGAACTTCTAAAGTAACTAGCGGAAACATACAGTGCAATCAACATTAAGATTCAAACCAATCTTAGTTTTTATAATTACAGTACTCCACTCCTCAGTGAGCATGCTATCATATTACCATTGCTTTCAAACTTAATCGAATGGTTTCTCCAATATTTTAAGACTGCATACCAAGTTGATCTTTAACAACTGAGATATTAAAAAGAAAAAAAAAAGAAAAAAATAAAGAAAACTACTCTACCTTCATTATAATGAACACATTTAAATTATTTGGGGAAACAGCTTGGTGATTGGAAAAAGAAATTGACTAACCAAATACCAGAATTGGGAATATGAAGGGATATCTATAATTAACAAAAACAAGGCAGCAATTTGGTTCAAAACTACCTGGTATGCAATATAATTGTTCCCAGTCCTATTCTGCGTGTGTCTAATGCAAAATTTCACCCTCTCCTATTATTTGGTTTGCATAAATATGTGTAAGGAATAGCTAATTAAGTTCAGGCAGAAAAAGCCCTTTTGAAGCAGTCAGTTATATAACGGTTTTATAACTTTTTAATTGAGTTGTTAGTTTTCTTATTGTTGGGTTTTGAGTTTTTTTAATACATATTTTGATACAAGTGTTTTATCAGATATATGAGTAAGTTTTATCATATGCGTTGCTCACACCAAAAACAAATGGATGCACATCAGTGGATATAAAAGAAAGAATATAATAGTTGTGTGGTAAAAGCACTTAAATAATGACTTAAATTTTGGTCTCTTCTAATATTTGTGAAATAATGACTTTTCAGTCTAAGCAAGATTTCCTGGGTATAACTTGAAAGTCTTATTGCAAATATTCTTTTTCACTGGCATCATTTATAAAATTAACTTTTAAGAGTGGACAATAAGAATAATAATTTTCCCAAATACTGTATTTATTTCACTGTCTGCATTACCATCGTAATTAACTGCAACAGACTTGCCCGACATGTTTTATTAAATTCCTAATTTCATAAACTATAGTGGCTGATGTGTTGTGAATATTTGAAATATTTTGAGATAAAAGTATCATATTCTTGAAAACAGCTGTATTATATTCAAATGTATTTGAAAAGACACACAGAGACTGCTTTCATTTTTAAGACTGCTCAGCACAACTTTAGAAATGTACATTTGGTAGAACCAAACTAGGAAGTAGTAATGGTCCAACAGTAACAATAATCTCATGATGTGCTTATAGACTTTGCCTACGTTCTCAATATTTTTAACTTCTGTTTTTACCATCCATCTTCTTTATCCTCATGATAACACAAAGAATATAGAGACACATTGGGATCAAGAAAATTTTTTTCATGAGCACACATAGTTAATTAATAGCAGAGTAAGCATTAAAAAACAGATGTTTGTTTCTTTCACAATTATAAACATACGTTCAAAAAGGAGATATTAATGTTTATTTTATTGGAAATCACAGTTTTCCAAAATGTAATTAAAAATACAGTGATAAATAGGTCACAAGACTACAAAGGATAAATGTTACCATGTCCACAATATGAACATACTATCTAGATTTTAAGAAAACCTACCTAATTACATATTGGTCAGAGGCACTGTTTTCAAATCAGAGAAAAAGGATTCATAACTTTAAATTTATGAAATAACTTAGTGGGCCAGGAGCAGTGGCTTATACTTGTAATCCCAGCACTTTGGGAAGCTGAGGTGAGCAGATCATTTGAGGTCAGGAGTTCAAGACCAGCCAGGCCAACATGGTGAGACCTTGTCTCTCCTAGAAGTAAAAAAAAAAAAGCAATTAGCCAGGCGTGGTGGCCAGTGCCTGTAGTCTCAGCTACTCAGGAGGCTGAGGCAGGAGAAGACCTTGAACCCGGGAAGTGGAGGTTTCAGTGAGCTGAGATTGTACCACTGCACTCCAGCCTGGGTGACAGAGACTTCACCTCAAAATAATAATAATAATAATAATAATAATAATGAAATAACTTAGCAATTACTCAGGTAATGTAATAGAAATTTATAATTATATTGTTTTAATACAATTTAGTTTTATAATACATGAACTTGATCAATAATTTCATGTTGTTTGTTTTGGTCTTTTTTTTTTTTACATGACTATATCTTTTTCTTGGTGTAATACAAGAAAAAAAGTTATTTATACATTTGGAACTTTCAAAATACATTTATTTTTATTAAACAGAAGTTTCATTTAATTAGGAGAAATTTTATGTTTAGAATTACCATAACAAGACACATATTTATGGCACCATTCTGGGTTCAATATAAATATTACCTTAATTATTTTAGTTAGGCCTGTAAAGGTCCCATTATACTGCTATATCATAGGTACCTGTATTATAAATTGACACTCATGAATGATAATTAATCATATGCTTAACAGTGAAACATGATGTTTGAGAAAAAAGTGACTCTAAAATGACTTTTTCTAGTTCATCCCAAACTCTTCTTTCTGTAAGGGGTAGCTCTACTATACTACCTGTGACTGCTCTAGACCCCATTAAAATGCCTATAATTGGATTGTATGGTGCTATGAAACCACTCAAATTCAAGTTTCTGTTGCCTGCCTTCCTTTCTCTGGACTTAATCCAACTGTATCAATGCTTCACAACTATCCTGTGTCTAAGCTGCTACCTCTGACCTATTGTTCAGACTTTCCTTTATGTTCTCTCTTGCTTTGCCTCACTGGGTCTTCTACATTTATTTATGATGGACTTCTACAGCTAGATCTATTTTGTTAAAGCCAAATCCCATCATGCATCCACATAAGTTATTTAGAGATAGTTACTACGGTAATAATACAGTCATTGGAGAGATCATTTTAGCCCATGTATTCAGTTTTGAAGAATAGACCAATGTTAGGAAAACATTTCACTTTGGTGTCAGAAAAAAAATGTATTTCACATTGACACAGTGCAATTAAAAACACCACCATGTATTCTTGAGAAAGACTGAAACAGTTTGGGAAAAGAAAAATGCTATCTGCATCTCAATTCCGTGAAATTATTTTTTTTTCCTAAATTTCTTCACCTGTAAAGTGACACTGACAATCTAAATCTTACCTATGGAGATCTTGTGAGGTATAACTAATGCTGCTAAATCATGCTAAAAAAAAAAAAAAAAAAAAAAAAACCTCACAAACCTTTACATTTAGTATAAGCTGTGAAAGTAAGACAAGGGCAAAAGCGAAGCCTTTTGTTTTTGAGCAAAATCACACATTTGCACTTTAATATTTTGGATAATTACATACCTCTCTTTGGAATTCTATAGAATTTGCCAAGAAGAGGGTGACTGGAGCATTTGCTTGTGCCCCTGTGTTATCCATGTTAAAGTTTGTCTTGTTTTTCAGTTTCACAAGAGGGGGGAGAAAGCATTTCTTTTATTCATTAATTTAAAAATAGGACTACAAAAGTTGAATTACTTGACAGATGAGGGAAATTTTCAGCTCACTTTGCAGAAGTCAATTTAAAATATTTGGCACAATGTTATTTCCTGCTAATACAAATGTTGGAACTGGAGAAGACCAAAATTAAACACTAAGGGTTATTAAGAAAAATTAGAGACCTTTAAGTTAAATACTTGATGGAAAAATAAAATTATGACAAGATTGTTTGAATTTTTCAACACATGTAAGGGAAATGCTGTTTACATGGAAAATGTTCATTTTATTTTCATTAGCAGGAAGAAACACCAGATGCTTACAAAAATGGAATTATGGAATTTATAAGCAGAAAGCAGTTAATTTTTATTCTACATGAAAGGCCTTTTATTATTCTGGATCTAGAACAAAGTGATTTATGCCTTAACATTCCCTCAAGGACTTTTAGGAAATCATAATAATAGTATACATTTATGCTGCTTTTAAAAAGTTACCTATCAGGTTATTTTTTCATCTTGGCAGCTCCTTTCAATTTTAACTTTCTCTGATCTTGTATTTTCCAATTTCTCTATGCAAAATAGAAATTTTAAATTTTTTTAAACTCTATAATCTTTCAGGTGTCAATGTTGAATATTTATATTGACTGATCACATAATAATTATTATAGACTCAAATTAGCCAACCTGTATGACAAAAACCAAACACATAAACAATAAATAAATAGAAACTTCTAAGAATTAATGAATATGTAAGTTTAAAAGCCAACATTTTCTAACATTATGTGTAGGGATATCAAGTTGAAATTCAAATATTTTATTTTATATTAGCATTCTTAGTCCATTGTATTATCTATCTATCTATCATCTATCTATCTGTCTATCATCTAATCTGTGTATTTTCAGAGGTTGATTCAGAGTAAAAATACCATAGTAAAATTGTGTATATAGGCTGGTTGAGGAGAAGAGATCAGAGAGTGCAGAAAAGTAGATTAGATAGAGAAAAAATATTTATATTTTTGTGAGGTCATTTATTTGCATGTGACTAAAAATATTATGGAAACACCAATGTTACTATCATAAGAGCAACAAGGATGTTATATGAATAAGCACAAATATCATGGTATGTTTTATTTTTAGGTCAGAAATACAGAAAGAACTCATCTTTATTTCTTATCATATAGCTTATGTGCCATTTCTAGAGATAAGATTTAGGCAAATTTATTTCTTTGCTCCATTTTGCTATTTACTTTGAGTATATATTGCACGTGTTGCTTGAATTCCATAGATCCTTATTTTATAGATTCTCCTTTATAAAGTTCACATTCTCTTAATATGCCAAAATGTAAATAAACTGAAACACAAAACTCACAAATCAAAAGATTTTTAACTATTTGCTCAAAATAAATAAGGTTGTTTTTATTAAAAGTGTTTTATTATGTTATTTTTAGAGGTATTCTTGAATTAATTTTCTAGGACTACTATAATAAAATACCACCAAATGAATGACTTAGAACAAAAGAAATTAATTTTCTCACAGTTCTGTAGAATAGAGGTCTAAAATTGAGGTTTCAGCATGACCATGTTCCATTTGAGGGCATAGGAAAGGATTATTTTATGTCTCTTCCTGTTTCAGATAGTCTTAAACGTTACTTGGCTTATGACAGTATAACTCCAATCTTCACATGGCATTCTTTCATGACTGTTTACATAATTTTTCTTCTGTGTACACCTGTCTTTGTGACCAAATTACCTTTTTTTATAGGTAGACAGTCATATTGGATTAGGGCCCACCTTAATGACTTCACATTATCCTGATCATCTGCACAGACTCTATTTTCAAATAAGATCAGGGTAACAGGTCTTGGAGATTAGGTGTTCAACATCTTTTGAGGAGCACAATTCTACCAATAATAACTCCTAAAGCCAGAACTGCAAGCTCCTTTCCTCATGGCTATCTACTTATGTTCATTTATTTAGTTCTTCATTCAGTTTAACACATGAATTTTAAGTCAAGTAGTCCTAGGAATTGCTCATGTTTTAATTGCTATTTACTTTTGAAAGACAGTTAATATAGATTTTTGCAAAATCAGGACAATACTTAAAATGCTATAATCTTTTCTTGGCTGATGGCTTTTCTAATTTACCGGCTTCTTTCTTTTAAACATCAAGATATACATACCACTTTGAATGACTAAAGACAGCTAGAAATGTCATGTTAATAAGTGTGGGCCATATTTCTCCTTGCATCTGGCCTTCTTTCTTCCACAGCACATGCTAACACTGCTGCCAGCATCTGCAGTCCCCTCTGCTGGCTACCCCTAAATACTTCGTGTTGACACTTGCTATGCTTTGGATGCGTCTCCAAAATTTCACATATTGGAAACTTAATGCAACAGTTTTGAGAGGTAGGACCTCTGAAGAAATGATTAGGTAATGACTTCCTAATGACTTGGAAATGATTAGGTATACAAACACACACACACACACACACACACACACACAAACACAAACAGAGACAGTGCGTGCAGCCCATAGAGCCCACAGAGGGTGAGACAAAGCAAGGTGGAGTGTCACCTCACCCGGGAAGTACAAGGGGTTGGGGAACTCCCTCTGCTAGCCAAAGGAAGCCCTGAGGGACTGTGCGTTGAGAAACTGTGCACTCTGGCCCAGATGCTACACTTTTGCCATGGTCTTCACAACCTGCAGACCAGGAGATTCCCTCCAGTGCCTATGCCAACAGGGCCCCAGATTTCAGGTACAAAACTGGGCAGCCATTTGGGCGGACACCCAGCTAGCTGCAGTAGTTTTTTTTCATATCCCAATGGCACCTGGAGCACCAGTGAGACAAAACAGTTCACTCCCCTGAAAAGGGGGATGAAGCCAGGAAGCCAAGTGGTCTTGCTCGGCAAATCTCACCCCCACGGAACTCAGCAAGCTAAGATCCATTGGCTTGAAATTCTTGCTACCAGCACAGCAGTCTGAAGTCTACCTGGGACACTGGAGCTTGATGGGGGGAGGGGCATCTGCCATTACTGAGGCTTGAGTAGGTGGATTTCCCCTCACAGTGTAAACAAAGCTGCTGGGAAGTTGAAACTGAGCAGAGCCCACTGCAGCTTGGCAAAGCCACTGTAGCCAGACTGCCTCTCTAGATTCCTCCCCTCTGGGCAGGGCATCTCTGAAAGAAAGGCAGCAGCCCAAGTCAGGGGCTTATAGATCAAACTCCCATCTCCCTGGGACAGAGCAGGTCGGGGAAGGCGTGGCTGTGGGTGCAGCTTCAGCAGACTTAAACGTTCCTGCCTACTGGCTCTGAAGAGAACAGTAGATCTCTCAGCACAGAGCTTAAGCTCTGCTAAGGGACAGACTGCCACCTCAAGTGAGTCCCTGACCCTTGTGTATCCTAACTGTGAGGCACTTCCCAGCAGTGTTCAACAGACACCTCATACAAGAGAGCTCTGGCTGGCATCTGGCAGGTGCCCCTCTGGGATGAAGCTTCCTGCTGTTTTGAAGCCTCCGCTGGTAATACAGCCAAACAGGGTCTGGAGTGGACATCCAGCAAATGCCAGTAGGCCTGCAGCAGAGGGGCTTGACTGTTAGAAGGAAAACTAACAAGCAGAAAGAAATAGCATCAACATCAACCGCAAGTACATCCACACAGAGACTCCATCCATTCAAAGCTGACCAACATCAAAGACCAAAGGTAGATAAATCCATGAAGATGAGAAAAAAAAAAAAAAAAAAAAACAGTGCAAAAAGGCTGAAAATTCCAAAAAAAAGAATGCCTCTTCTCCTCCAAAGGAACACAACTCCTCACCAACAAGGGAACAAAACTGGACAGAGAATGAGTTTGACAAGTTAACAGAAGTAGAATTCAGAAGGTGGATAATAACAAACTGCTCCCAGCTAAAGGGGCATGTCCTAACCCAAAGCAAGGAAGCTAAGAACCTTGAAAAAAGGTTAGAGAAATTGCTAACTAGAATAACCAGTTTAGAGAAGAACATCAATGACCTGATGGAGCTGAAAAGTACAGCACAAGAACTTAGTGAAGCATACACAAGTATCAATAGCTGAATCAATCAAGTGGAAGAAAGGATATCAGTGACTGAAGAGCAACTTAATGAAATAAAGCATGAAAACAAGATTAGAGAAAAAAGAATGAAAAGAAACAAAGCCTATAAGAAATATGGGAATATGTGAAAAGACCAAATCTACATTTGTGAATGTAGAAAGTGATGGGGAGAATGGAACCAAGTTGGAAAACACACATCAGGATATTATCCAAGAGAACTTCAACCTAGCAATAGAGGCCAACATTCAAATTCAGGAAACACAGAGAACACCACAAAGATACTCCTCGAGACTAGCAACTCCAAGACACATAATCATCAAATTCACCAAAGTTTAAATGAAGGAAAACATGTTAAGGCCAAAGAGAAAGGTCGGGTTACATACAAAGGGAAGCCCATTAGACTAATAGCACATCTGTCTGCAAAAACCCTACAAGCCAGAAGAGAGTGGGGGCTGATATTCAACATTCTTAAAGAAAAGAATTTTCAACCCAGAATTTCATATCTTGGCAAACTAAGCTTCATAAGTAAAGGAGAAATAAAATCCTTTACAGACAAGCAAATACTGAGAGAAATAAAGGGTATTCAAATATGATAAAGTCAAACTGTCTCTGTTTGCAGATGACATGGTTGTATATTTAGAAAATCTTATTGTCTCAGCCCAAAATATTCTTAAGCTGGTAAGCAACTTTAGCAAAGTCTCAGGATGCAAAATCAACATGCAAAAATCACAAACATTCTTATACACCAATAACAAACAGAGAGACAAATCATGACTGAAATTCCATTCACAATTGTTACAAAAAGAATAAAATATCTAAGAATACAACTTATAAGGGATGTAAATGACTTTTTCAAGGAGACCTATAAACAACTGCTCAAGGAAATAAGAGAGGTAACAAACGTGAAAAAACATTCCATGTTCATGGATAGGAAGAATCAGTATCATGAAAATGGCCATACTGCCCAAAGTAATTTATAGATTCCATGCTATCCCTATGAAGCTACATTGACTTTCTTCACAGAATTAGAAAAAAATACTTTAGATTTCATATGGAACCAAAAAAGAGCCTGTACAGCCAAGTCAATCCTAAGCAAAAGCAACAAAGCTAGAGGCATCACGCTACCTGATTTCAAACTATACTACAAGGCTACAGTAACCAAAACAGCAGGTTACTGGTACCAAAACAGAGATATAAACCAATGGAACAGAACAGAGGCCTCAGAAATAATGTCACACATCTACAATTTTCTGATCTTTCACAAACCTGACAAAAACAAGCAAGGAGGACAGGATTCCCTATTTAATAAACGATGTTGAAAAAACTGTCTAGCCATAGGCAGAAAACTAAAAATGAACTCCTTCCTTACACCTTATACAAAAATTAACTCAAGATGAATTAAAGACTTAAATGTAAGACCTAAAACCATAATAACCCTAGAAGAAAACCTGGGCAATACCATTCAGGACATAGGGACAGGCAAAGACTTCCCGACTGACTAAAACACCAAAACCAATGGCAACAAAAACCAAAATTGACAAATGAGACTTAATTAAACTAAAGAGCTTCTGCACAGCAAAAGAAACTATCATCAGTGTGAACAGGCAACCTACAGAATGGGAGAAAATTTTTGCAATCTATCCATTTGACTAAGGGCTAATATCAAGAATCTACAAAGAACTGAAACAAATTTACAAGAAAAACAATCTCATTAAAAAGCACATGCAGGATATGAACAGACACTTCTCAAAATAAGACATTTATGCGGCCAAAAAACATGAAAAAAAGCTCATCATCACTGGTCATTAGCAAAATACAAATGAAAACCACAAGGAGATAGCATCTCACACCTGTTAAAATGGCGATCATTAAAAACTCAGGAAAACAGATGCTGGAGAGTGTATGGAGAAAAAGAAATGCTTTTACATAGTTGGTGGGAGTGTAAATTAGTTCAACCCTTGTGGAAGACAATGTAGCAATTCCTCAAGGATCTAGAACCAGAAGCACCAATTTGACTGAGCAATCCTATTACTTTGGGTATATAACCAAAGGATTATAAATCATTCTACTATAAAGACACACACACATGTATATTTGTTTATTGTGGCACTGTTCACAACAGCAAAAACTTGGAACCAACCCAAATGCCCATCAATGATAGACTGAATAAAAGAAATGTGGCACATATACACCATGGAATAGTATGTAGCCTTAAAAAGGATTAATTGATGTCCTTTGCAGGGACATGGATGAAGCTGGAAACCATCATTCTCAGAAAACTAACACAAGAACAGAAAACCAAACACATGTTCTCACTCATAAGTGGGAGTTGAGCAACAAGAACATATGGACACAGGAAGGGGAGCATCACACACTGGTACATGTCAGGGGGTGGGGGGCTAGGGGATAGATAACATTAGGAGAAATATCTAATGTAGATTACCGGTTGAAGGGTACAGTAAACCACCATGGCACATGTATACCTATGTAACAAACCTGCATGTTCTGAACATGTATCTCAGAACTTAAAGTATAATAATAATAAAATGAAATAAAATAAACAGAGTTATAAAATAGTTGAATAAATGTATCTTCCTGATACCTTGAAGCAAATTTAAACAAATAGTGGCTCGTTTTTCTGTCATCTTTATCTATATATATTTGCCTCAACATTTTATTTTAGGGCAGTGTCTAATTGTCCCTATGCAGCTTTCAGACACATTTCCATGATGCTTACATTCTATCAGAAAGCATCTAAGATAGGATAATTGGGTTTACCTACATAAACAGTTTTAGCTAACTAAAAACAAAAGAAAAAACGTATTCCTCATCTAAATAATTCAGAGTTCTCCTGAGTTTAAAATAAGAAAAATGTATATAGTATGCATATTTGTTTTAGATATAGTTATAAACTTTTTAAACATTTAAGTTGTTTCCATTTTAACTTACCCTAAAGAAGCTACAAACGCTAACCTCATAACCTCTTGCTCAAGGATTCCTCATTATTAGATAGTTATGATTTACATCTTCATAGGAGAGTGACCACTGACATTTCTCTTTTACTCACTATAGTTCGTTATTTCTAAAAATATGCACTATTATTTTTCCCTGGGCAATTCTTTACAGATCATTAGGAATAGAGAAATAAAGGGTATACAAATATTCTAAATATAACTAAGGCACATTTAATCTAAACAACTTTAAATAAATATAGCAGCAAATTTTCTTAATTTGAAAACTTTACAATTTAGGCCAACATCATTTTATTCTAGCAACTAAAAGTTAATCACAGGGTTAAGGATGAAACAAAGAGTTAAAAGTAATTAAGAAAAAATGTGCTTTTAAAGGCATCATAATGGAGACCATGCTTTAGCTTTCAATTAACAAAAGTCAAAAATAATGATAATCCCCAAAGCAAATAAACATTTAGCTTAGTTTTCAATGAGTAATAATGCAAATTTTTAGAAGTAGTTATGAAAGAATTTTGCAATATGTTTCAAAAGCATTAAATGTATTTGTATACTTACCTTAAAATATTATAAGTAGTTACCACCAGGTAGTAATCACTTTATACTCTTTCTATTATTTTTATCTTGTTCTGATTTTTCTGTAACAGACACATATTAATGACATTATTAGAGGTTATTGCAATGTTAAGGAGAAACAATGTTATAAAACATTTTTTTTTAGATGGAGTTTCGCTTATGTTGCTCAGGCTGGAGTGCAATGGCACGATCTCGGCCTAGGTTCAAGTGATTCTCCTGTCTCAGCCCCCCTGAATAGCTGGGATCACAGGCATGTGCCACCATGGCAGGCTAATTTTGTATTTTTAGCAGAGATGGGGTTTCTCCATGTTGATCAGGCTGGTCTCAAACTCCTGACCTTAGGTGATCTGCCTGCTTTGGCCTCCCAAAGTGCTATGATTACAGGCATGAGCCACCCAGCCTGGCCTATAAACCATTTAAGAATTTTTAAATAAAATTTATCTGTTGATCCTTTTTTTGATGATTATCTTATAAGTCCAAAAGAATGAAAATGATTCATGCATGAAGATATTTGCCTAAGATTATTTAAAATAGGAATAGTATTAGGAAGAACCTAATGCCATATATTAATGAAATGCTTAAGTAAATTGTAGTACTCTGTTTGGAACAAAATCAAGATGTAGAAGAAAACATGTATTATTTATGAATTTCTAATAGCAATGTATATGTAATAATTATGTCTATTTTTTTCTACTGCATTTCTTTTTAAATAGATAAAATAAATATTTTATATGTGTATTTAAAATTTTAAATTTCTCTTCCAAATAGCATACTCTTACAAAATGACTAGAATCCACCCTCCTTTTCAGCTACACTCTCCAGTGCTACTCAGAGCTGCAAGATCAAGTCCTAAAAGTTTGATTTCAGAGGTCAAAATGAATTGACTAGCCATCACATTAAAAAAATTATCTAGCACATATAGTTCATGTAAGTTATGTAAAAGTATAGTTCCTTATACAATCAGAATGGGGAAGAACATTAACTCATAATTAACAACTGGTAGATATATTCTTTAGCTAGGTAGGCCTTAACAATTACAAAATAAAATGTATAGCTAGAGATAATTATCCTAAAAGGAAAGTGTGTATGACTGTAGTGTTCATCCCCAACAGTATAAATACATGTTTTCAAATTAAATGTGACTTCCTAGACTGTACTTTCTACATCAGAAATATAAATGCTATGATAACCTGATATGTTCTGTGTAAAAAATGTTTTTGATAGTTGTCAGAGCATGGGAAAAATTAAGGACATCGGCAACAACAAAAAGTTGAAGGGAAAAGTGCCTGATTTCAACAAACCAATTATTTAGTGAAGAAATACTAAAGGAAGGGTAAAGCATGTCAAACACCCAGCCCTGACCTCTAGAAGCTGAAGCACATGATTGCCTGCACCGCTGCGCAACAGAACTAGAAAGACACCTTGTGCTTCTTGAAAACCCATTTGAAATTCAAGGCCAGACAAGCTTCTTTTCCAAAGAGGCTGCCAAGGAGATCCTGAGGTCATTTTGGTCAACATACACAGTATGTGAGCAAAGGTCAGGTGGATCCAGGATAAATATTCAAACCTCCTGACATCTACCATCTCATTCTATTAGTTTGTAGAGGAACAAGAGCTTCTGCATGAATGTTGCAATCAGAATGAAAGGAACTTGGTCTGAATAAAAAAGAAAAATAAATTGTTTCATTTTTGTGAAATCAATGATAGCTTTGAATTGTTTAAAAATTTAATATTTTTCATTCATTTTTGTTTGTTGTTGTTTTTTAAGTGTCAGTCCCTCAGGAATTTTCATTCATTTTTGAATACATACACAATGCCAAAGAATCTGAAAAATTGATTTAATTCCAAAAACTTTTATGGGGTAGATATTATGGAGGAAACTGAGATTCTGGAAGAGATAAATTCTTCACCTAAGATCATTACAAATCAATTAGGTATTGGTGTGATCAAGACAGAAATTACAGCCATGTACCACATAATGATATTTTGGTTAACAAAGAACCACAAATACAAGAATGGTCCCATAAGATTATACCATATATTTACTGTACCTTTTCTAATATAGATATGTTTGGATATACACATACTTAACATTGTTTTCCAATTACCTGCAATATTCAGAGCAGTAGCAGGTGTTACTCAATATTGGAACACAATGCTAAGTATGTATGTATCTAAACATTTGTATATTATACACACATTACACGTATGTGTGTATAATACATATATTATAGATATGTTTAGATGTTACATACTGAAAAGTTTTGTAGACTAGGAGCAGCAGGCTATACCATATAGCCTAAGTGTGCAGCAGGCTATGGCATCTGGGTTTGTGTAAGTACACTGTGATGTTCACACGATGCTGACATCACCTAATGACACATTTCTCAGAATGCATCCTGGTCATTAGGGAGTGCTTCACCATAGGTGTGCTAAAACAACTACTGCTCCCTGTTACACTACATTGCTTCATTTACCAAAAACTTTCTTTAACATAAAAATCTTCTACCGTATCAATTTTTGTTGTTGTTATAAGTCTAATTGCACGTAGGTGGGACAAATAGTTAACACGGCAGGGCAATTTTACTCAGTTCTCCTTAGTTCTGTCGCCATGGCAATAGCCCTTACCAAACATTTAATACTAAACCCTCAGGATCTCTCATTGTGACCATGTAGTGTGATGGGTCAAGATGAAATAAGCTGTCAGGATATTTAAGGAAAACACAAAGATGAATGATAAATCTGGTTCTTGGCTTGAAATTTGCATCTTTAGGAATTCTGAACCCCAATACTTGGGTGGATCTACTTGGGTGGCAACATCTCACAAGAGAAAATTACATTTTATGCTAAGCTCACAGAGAGAGAGAAGGAGAACTTGGAAGCCTATGTGTGACTTCTCTAGCTTTGTTCCATGTCTGCTTACTGCTGTTAATGCACTGTATATTCTGCTTTAATAAATGTTTAGCTAATTATAACTTTACGTTGAAGTGTATTAATCTTTCCAACCAATAACCGAATTAGTTGTGGGACCTCCCTTACCAAATAATAGTGATTAAAATGTGTAGTGATTAAGCAACCAAATTACATCCTTAGCTATTTTGCATAACAAAACACCCTCATGCTTATTGGTTTTACAACTAAATATTCAAGTTTAGATATGTGGCTGTTCCAGATTTCCAAATCATCACCAAGGTAGGAAAGCCTTTCCAATTTCAGATCTCAAGCTTAGTTTCAATTACATACATTGATGCCTGTGAATCTCTTGAATTTTGGAAATTTGACTCGCTCTTCCACTATTTATCAGCACAGAAATCATCTGGAATTCGATTTTCAGAGTTAGAAAAAAAAGCTTTTCCAGGTGGAAAATAAATCACCTTATGAGCCTTATTTAACATGAAAATTAAGAGTAATTAATTAAAAGTAAGTAATGAAAGATCTTATTATTGTAGGGGATCAAAATATGGCTCCCAAAAATATGCCATTCTGGCGTAAGGATTATCTTGAGCTGAAGGCAAGTAAGGAAAAACAGGCATGGGGCAAGTTTCTGCCCTCCTTCATCTGCCTGAAAACAAGGCATACATTTTCCCTCTGAAGGTGCCTCCCTCTTCCCATCAAGAAAGAAGAGAACAACCCTTATCACCAGAGACGAAGATGGCTTCAGAAGATTCTATGAAAACAAACCTTACAGATGAGCCCTTGTTTTTTAAATTTGCTTTTTATTATACTTTATGTTCTGGGGTACATGTGCAGACTAGCCCTTTAATAATACTAGAGTCTTCTAGATATCTACCTTTCCGTAATTTGTTGCTTCTAAGAAGTCCAGAAACCTCCTTCTTCTGACTTACTTCTCTATAAATTTATTACCCCTTATTCAGATGACATGAAAGCCTCAAAGATGAGCTGCTGCTTTGATTTTTTTTCTTCATGAGTGACCCCTCCTGTGATGCCATGGAAAATTTGTAACATCAAATACAATTGGTAAGCTTTCTCTTGTTAATCTGCTTTTGTCAGTTAATTTTGAAGATCAGACACAGAATTTTTTTTCAATTTTTTGTCCTCCTTGTATATAGTGTAACCAAGAACAGAGAAAATAATTTTCCCTGAGGCCCAATTTCCAGAGGACAGAAAAGATGGTCACAGGCCAGCAAAGCAATCTTATGCTAAAGGGATACACCATCAAGGGCTTCACTAAGCCTTGTATGAAGTACAAGATAATCAGTGAAGTCTGGAGTTAGAAATCTGGGTTGTCTGTTTCCTGTCACAAAACTTCTGGTACAATTGTACAAAATTATTGAATTATTTTCTACACACAGTTTTCATGTATGAAGTACAATTTTATACCCATGAGAAAAATATATCTATTTCACAGTTACAATTATTATTATGTGTCTTCCTCAAGGTTTCCAAGCCCTTTACAAGAGAACTTTATGAAAATACCATATACATACTGTCTCTGGCCCTCAATCTAGGAGTATTCTCACTAAAGTCATTCTGTTACTGTCTTTAATGAATGTAGTTTCATCTGTGTCTTTAAAATTGTCTCACAAGCACTGATGTAAATATTCTATGGTAAGATAAACATCCTCTGTTTGCATTTATTTTATCCAATGTCAGAATTATTTAACATTTATATTAAATAATATAGTTTGTCTTCTATTATATTTAATGATTATGTGATACATTTAGAACTCCTTACTCTTTAAAGTACTCCAATGGTAAATCTGTTTGATTTAATTTTTAGTATAGGGTATGTTGCTTTTAGCATTAAGTACTTTATGAATACTTTGTTCATTTTATTTTAATAAAGATTAGATATTTATGTAAATCAAAAGCCTATATAATGATTCATGAGGAAATAATGTCAGATTAAAGATGAAATAAACTGAAGACTACACTCTTTTGATATATTCTTAATCTACAATGTTTCTAACCACTGAGAAACCCATATAGTAATGCTTAATGCAGATTACAGTGGTATTTGAGTCAGAGTCACTATCTAGATGGTTTTGAAAACTTAATTTTCAGGATAGTATAGAAAACATGATACTTAAGTCTCATAAAGTTTTAGTATTAGATAAATGATTAAAAATCTGTATCTGCATCTGAAAATATGGTTAATTTCTCATTAATATCTAATACCGCTTTTGTTATTTTTTTCTCTTTAGGCACACAGTCTTCAGATTTGAGCAGTAATGGTTCTATACTTACTGTATACATGATGATGTTCTCAGGCTATCTTTTATGAGGTTAAAAATATCCTATGATTCATGCTACAATTCTCTCAAGTTTTAGAATTTTATTAAAACCTATGGATTAGTAATCATAAGTAGAAGCAAATGCCTTTTATGAAATTCTGTCTTGAGAAAAAATGTACCCAATTATTCATTATCTGTTATGCTCATTTGCTATTTGAAATAAATATTTTGAATAATACTTGATATGTTATGTAGTGTCTATATGAACTGTTCTGCCTATACACGAGATAAATACACCTGTTTGTGTGTGTATATATATATAAATTTGTATGCATGAATATATGCAGTTCAAAATTATCAGGAATGCCTCTTTAAAATTTAATTCACATCTTAAGTAAAGAATAATCATTGCATAAGAACTTGTTGATTTCCCTGGTCATTCTTTGTTAATGATCATTCTTCATTAATGGGTGATTTTTAAATTTTTAACTAAAATATTAATACCTCAATTATTTTCTATTGACTATATTTTCTGTTTTTAGGTATATGATACCAATATTTTTTGGTTATTGGACACTGATTTAATATTATCATTTGTATAAATATTATGAAACAATATTAATTATCATAATAGTATAAATTATTAGTAAATTTATACAACTTATTGTTAATAGTTATTATTGACAATTCAAAGTCACTGCTTTGTTAAAAAGGTGTTCTTAGAAGTGCATAAAATCCTTGAAGAAGTATTTTCCTAGTTTTTGTAGTTATTTATACTTGTCAAAAGTTTTCAATGTCTTTTATTCTTATTCAGTGATTTAGAACTTTGAATCTATGAAAATGAATATGTCCATCTTAAATTCACATTAAATTTAATCAATAAGAAAATGCCTATTAATTTAATATATGTTTTTCCACATAAATTTTAGGCTTAGATAAAAATAGAAAATTTGATTGGATGTTTACTCATGAATCGCTCTATTTGTGTGTATTCAAGTATGCATGTAAACACATAAACTCCCTAATACCTTTTTTAGGGGTCTGTCATTTCTTGTTTGCATTAACATTTCTAAAATTTTAAATTATTATTATACTTTAAGTTCTGGGGTACATGTACAGAACCTGCAAGTTTGTTACATAGGTATACATGTGTCATAGTGGTTTGCTGCATCCATACCCCATCATCTACATTAGGTATTTCTCCTAATGTTATCCCTCCCCAATCCCCCCACCTCCTGCTATCCCTCTCCTAACCTCCCACCCCCTGACACACCCAGGTGTGTGATGTTCTCCTCCCTGTGTCCACATGTTCTCATTGTTCAGCACCCATTTATGAGTGACAACATGTGGTGTTTGGTATGCTGTTCTTGTGTCAGTTTGCTCAGAATGATGGTTTCCAGCTTCATCCATGTCCCTGTAAAGGACATGAACTCATCCTTTTTGGTGGCTGCATAGTACTCCATGGTTTATATGTGCCACATTATCTTTATCCAGTCTATCTTTGATGGAGGTTGTTTCCAAGTCTTTGCTATTGTGAACAGTACAGCAATAAACATACGTTATGCATGCGTCTTTATAGTTGAATGTTTTATAATCCTTTGGATATATACCCAGTAATGGGATTGCTGGGTCAAATGGATGGACAGATACTTCTCAAAAGAAGACATTTATGTAGCCAACAAACATATGAAGAGAAGCTTATCATCACTGTTCCTTAGAGAAATGAAAATCAAAACCACATTGAGATACCATCTCACATGAGTTAGAATGGTGATTATTAAAAAAATCAGGAGACAACAGATGCTGGAGAGGATGTGGAAGAAGATGAATGCTTTTACACTATTGGTTGAACTGTAAATTAGTTCAACCATTGTGAAAGACAGTGTTGTGATTCCTCAAGGATCTGGAACTAGAAATACTAAGTTTTTTAAACATATTCATACCCAAGGATTTCCAATCTGCATAATTTAACTTTGTTTTTATTTTTTATACACATTATATCATCTTTAAAATGCATATTTATCATTATTTTTATTACACCTATTGAAATTGTGGTCTTATCATGTATGCATCACTTTTTATGTTGTTACAAAATATTTTTGCAATTATGCAAAAAGGTTAATAGATAAATCCTGAAGACTAGACTTTTGAAGAAAACTGTAAGAGTCAAGAAATAATTCATGAATCTGAAATTTTTTAATCTCTAATACTCTCATTAGGCCTTGTGCTGGTCTATTGCTTCTTTACTTTCTATCCATTGCCAGACCTACTCTTATACTACACATTCCACAAACCCTCCTAAATGACTTTTAGCTAGGTTTAGCTAATGAAACACTGGAAGAATTTTGAAGGGCAGAGGGGAAATGTCAGAGTACTTATTTCTTTCTTTATTTCCAATACAGCTGCAGCAGCACCGTATTTCAATGTTCTCTAAAGTTCCAGCTCCCTTGGGGGTTTTTTATCTCAGCATGTCCTCCTGGTTAAAAGTTTCTCTTTCTTATACTCCTTTCTTCCTGTCTTTCTTTAGCACTAGGGATAGTATCTAATTGGCTCTGTTAATTTTTTTTGTTGGCTCACAGTACGCTCTTTGCACTTTTAGTTCTTCCTCACATTTTACCAACTAGTCTCCTATGTTAAATTCTCTCAATTGAGCTACCAAGTTCTGTATTCCAAATTGGTTCTTAACTATACAGGGATATCCACATTCTTCAATACATATTTTAAATTACATTTTAACTAGCCTTTTGTGAAAATATACTGCACACAATACAAAGCTGCAGCCACTAAGATTTTTTTTTCTTCTTATTGATTATACCAAGCTCTTCCCATCTAAGTAGTCTTTTGCAGTCTACTGCATATGTACCCAAAACCCATACCTTCTTTTAGCCTTATGTACATACCTCTATTCCCATTGCTGGTCTTTCTCCTTTATTCACATGTCAGGCTAAAAATCATATTTTTAGAGGTGCTACTCTTGACTACTTTATCTAATATATGTGGTTAATTTGTTATTTCCTTTCAAGGCATGTTTTTTATTTCCATAATTATTTATAATAATTTTTATCCCTGACAATACTGTACATTCCAGGGTAAAGGCTATTTTTCATTTGTTCACAAGTGACTATTTAGCAATTTTCATAATGCTACTGCATACTGTAGAATTATATAAATAATGTAAAAAGAAGGTTAGAACGTTAAAAAGGAAGATGAATAAAATATAATTATTTTCCTTTGGGGATTTAGAATCTTATGAGGTAGATGCATATTATGAACTAAAATACAAGAGAATATGAAAAACACCCACATTAAAAAGCAAGTGACTGTGAGTACCATGGAAAAAAAAATTATTCATTGAGAAAGAGAAAAAACTTCAGAGAAGACATAACATGTTGTCTAGGAATTAACAGATGGCAATATGCACGGTATTAATTATTTAACAAGGGGAAATAGCATTCTTTGGCCTAAGAACTATATAAGTAGGACAAGAGGGAAGATTGTACCTAATATATCTCTTAAATGGTAAATAGTCCAAAAAAGAGATGAAATTTAGAAGTAAAGAGAAAGAGGAGAATAAAAAGACATACTGGGATCTGCTACTAGGTCAACTTGAATGAATCAATAGAAGTTTGACATTAATACTATGTTGGAAACACGATGAGTCTGTTATAAATGAGAGAAGGGAGGTATACAAAGTTATCATAGGAAAAAATAGATATAGGAGGCAGAAAAAAAGAATTTATGATTGGAAATGTTGAATTTGAGTTATCACAAAGACATCCAGCCATTAGGAAATTTGAAATAGAGCTCAGGAGAGACACAAAAGCTAGAATATAGATTTGAATGTCATTGATTTTGTCAAAGCAAGAATTGCTCTGAGTAAAATTAAATATACCAAGGAGACTTTATTCAAGACTATCAAAAAAGGGTAGAGGCTAGAACTCGGTCTGCATTCACCTTTGATAAAACAAATATCAGTAGGGTTTGTATAAGAGCTGAAGTAAGAGAGAAATGTTGAGCCATCTGTGTTTGCTAATTAGTTTTATCCAATGCAAAAGTAAACTTCTGCATATCTTCTCAACAGAAGATAGTTTTATAACTTGGAGCAAGGTGCCCATGGAAGTTAGGCTCCTACTCTCTCGCAAATAAGATACTGGGGCACTATCTTATTTAATGTTTACATTTCAAAGAGATGGCCCCCAGGTCCTTTAGAAGGATGTTCCTGGGTTATAAAATTGGCAAAAAACAAACAAACAAACAAACAAAAGGCTTTCAAAAATATTTATACCACAGAGTGCAGAGAGTGACATTTCCTAAAGTAAGCGTTCTAAAAAAGAAAGAGCAAGGCTTAAAGTCAGGAATCAACTTGTTTAGAGTATAGTAAATCTAAGGGGAAAGTTAACACCTTCTTATTCAACGTAAAGCTAGTTGTTTAAGCCATACAAGTAAATTAAATTATATGGAGTTAAAAGAGGAAGGAAAACAATTAAACAGGCCCACCATTTAAGTAGAAGAATAGTCAAAGGAAATAAAAGGCAAGTAGAGGCAAAGCAAAGAGAATGAGAAGGCATAGTCAAGGCTTTATTAAGAAAACAAGGAGAATCAGGGATGACAATTTGGGAATTAACAGGATATCTTGAGGAAAGATAATTTTGAGGAGTCAAATGAGGAGATATATTATGTAAATGTTGATGGTATCTTCTTCAATATTGGTAGGGTTAGCAGAGAGATACAAGACGGTAGTACAAGGAGGAAAGGTTTAATTTAAAATGAGAAAATTTGAACAAATTTCTTGCTCTAGGAGAAAAAAAATCAATGAAATCAATGAAAAACCTTGAATATACACAAACAGATTTGAGATGATTATTATTAAGGTTATAAGCTAAAGTGCTACAATATAGAGACACAAATATAGTGGCTTAAATAAAAGAGAACTTTATTCCTCTTTCCCAAAATAGACTATAGGTAAGCTGCCAGGAATGATTGAGCAGCTCTGCTATTCTCAATATGTAGCTTCCATTTATGGGTCCCAGGTAGCTACTATAACACTTGTAATCACCCAGTCAATGAGTGAGACGTCCATCACCATCTGTGGAGGTCGGTCTTGCAGACCCTGACTCCACGATGGATGAATAAAGGCACTCTCACACCTGGTTCAGTGATTCAAGTGGGCTAGAGATGTCCTCAGTTGCTTTCAGAGAGCAACTGCAGCCAATTGACCAAGACCCCTTGTCCCATTCTCACATTTATTCAGTAAAGATTTCATAACAGAGGTTCTAAGTCAACACACTTGTGGATCATTAATATGGTTAAAAGTGTGGTTTTATAAATGATAAAAGCTTTAGGTTCCAAGGCCAACAGTAAACACTATTAATGGGTAATTCCCCTTTGATCTCCCTGAAAGGGCCATCCAGCACAAAGTTAACATGAGTAAACAGAGTAGAGACAAAGGGATGCTGAGTAAACAGACTTAACAGGAAAAGCCTCTTATTGTCCCTATATTTTCCCTAATCTAATGTAAATGAACCGGCTGCCTTAAACCTGTCCCAATAAAGCCTTTCAGCAGCCTTCCAAAAGGTTTGAGGCTGTAATCTATAACTTTTCCTAATATTTCCCTAATATTTTGCCAACCACTCTGAGTGAATATCAACAAATGAGGAAGAGGAAGAGCCAAAACTGAAACAATTTCTGAGCAAAACTCAGAAATGGCACTTAGCACTTTCAATCATGTCTTACTCATCATAAACCCTCTAAGGATTAGCAAAATTAAAGTATTATGATTTGTGCAGTACTTGATCATACTTTCTCTAAATAGTGAGAGTCCATGACTCCCAAGTACAGTCACTATGATCCTGGCAGTCCACCCATCTGCCAGGTTATCCAGTACCTTTAAGAGCCCATCCTGGGCAGAGACCCTCATGTTCACGTAGAGCCATCCATTTAAGTCCACATTAGATACTTGAATGCTTTCTTTGATTACAGTAGAGACAGTGCATCCTTCCTCTCTACTCAGCTGGCCTTAGCCAGCATAGCAGCAACCTTCCAACCAGGTCTTATGCTCCTTAAATTACAGAGAATGGATATTCCCAATAGTCTCCTGAGGTGCTGTAGTTGTCTTCCAATTTTCAACTCACCTTAGGAGATTGAACTCTGTAATTAGAAATGGGGCTGTTACTTGGAACTTTTTAACTTTAGTATTGCAGATAAAATTGAAATAGAGATAATCTTATTCTACATCCTTTTGTGACAGAATATATTAAATAACTAAATAAGATTTATGCTAGTTATGTGACTTAAGAGTGGCAAAGTGTGAGAAAGTTAAAGGACATTTGAAGTATGAAACTTCCCCAGCTTTATATATTAGAGATAAAATAGTAAAACAGTACCTAAAGTAATTATGCTGATAATATAAGATTAAATTATATTAGTAAACTTCAATGAGAGCATTAGGTAAATTTAAAATTGAATGCATGCCTTCCAAATAACTGATTAGTATTAGGTCTTCTAGTTTATAGATGAAGAAATTAAGCTTAGAGCGAGTAATAGCTTATTCAAAGACATCTGAGAAGCAGAAAATATTTAAACTCCCATATTCAACAAAAAGATTAAATAATTTCATTGTGTGATTGTGAGGTAAGCATCCATATAATATTTAAATATAAATTACCATAAAAATTCAAAGAAAAATAAAGCAACACTTTGTCAATTTTTCAATAAACAATTGTATAAATTTAAAAAATTCAATTAAAAAGATACTAAGTAGTTTGTTTTAGCTTTAAATAAAAAATGATTCTCATTGAGACTTATCTTTCAGGCTAAGTCTCAATCAAATCAATTTATTTTCTCAGTCAAATAGAAATTCAAAAAATATATACTGTGAATATTTGAGTAGTAAAATATATAAACATAGATGTTTATACTCATAACTTATTTATATATGTTTATATGTATTTTATATAAAGGCTCAATGTTGTATGTGTTACCATTAAAATTTTATTTATGTTATGACCAGAGCATAAAATAGACTTTTAAAACTGTACAGGAAGCATAATTTCCATAAGCCTCCTTCTCTGAGTACAGTGAAATAATAATGCTGCTTATTAATAAGGATTAGCAAAAGAAGAGAAAAAAATAAACAAATCAAACACTTTATTTTAAACACTTCCAAATAATTATTTGGTCAAAGATGAATTAAAAGTTACAGAGTCTAGAAAATAATAAATCTTGGAACTCTAAGAGAATTGAACCTGAATTAAGATAAGATTTAAGCTGACAATAATCCTGTAAGAAAACTTTAGTAAATATAATGAACAAGGAATCAAAAAGAGACAAACAATAACAAAGAAGGCAAAGTGAAAAACAAAAGAAAAACTCTTAAATATTATTATGATTGTTAATTAATATTTCCTAGTGAATCTTAGCAAATAGGCATGTCATAAAAGAGGTATACTTATTAAAACTGATAAAAGTTAAGAAATGTTATGGCTGACAAATGATGTAACATATTAGAAATAGAAAGCAGAGAACTAATTAACTACAAATAATCAAATAGTTCAATATATACAAAGACATAAAATCAAACTCTAGCAACCAAAAAAGCTATTTAAAACAAAGAAATACTTAAATGCTTCACACATCTCCTAAATATTTCACACATTTTTTAAAGAATGGAATGTTTTCAGATTATATTGCTTTAACTACTTATTTGGTGCTCTCAAAGAAAGCTATGTATGTATGTGTGTGTGTGTGTGTGTGTGTGTGTGTGTGTGTATACACAAATATATATATATTTATGTAATAATTTTAAGTGCTCTAAGATAAAAACTTTAACATTTTAGTAAGGTGATTAGAAGAATACATGAATATAATTGAAAGTCACATGATACTCCTGCACTTTAAAAATAAATTTTCAAAAGACAGGTTTCTTTAAATTGACAGGATCGTTTTAATTTATATTTTAGTTTTTCAAGTTATCAAGCACATCAAATTAAAACAAACAAGAAGTTCTCACTGTTATATGGGAGCTAAGCTATGAGAACACAAAGGCATAAGAATCATACAATGCTGTTTGGGGACTTGAGGGGAAGAGTGGGAGGGAGCAAGGGATAAAAGACAGCAAATCTGGTGCAGTGTATTCTGCTCGGGTGATGGGTGCACCTGGTTCTCACAAATCTCCACTAAAGCACTTACTCATAAAACCAAATGCCACCTGTACCCTTAAAATTTATGGAAAAATAAAATTTAAAAAAATTTTCTATAAATGTTTTGAAGAAGTTTAAGGAACAATTACCCTATAGGTTACCAGATATTGCTATGAAGAGCTACAAATTTAAATTGAAAAATACTAAGGCGATAATATGTTCAACATCACAAAAATAAATTATAATTTATATAATAACATGGAATACAATGAATGTGCCTTCACAATTTTTGCTGGGGGGAATTTAGAATTATGCATAAACTGATGTGTCACAATTAATTATCTATTTAGGAAAAACATGAAGTGACTTTCTTACTTTCTTTATAAATTCCAGGTGAATTAAATATTAAATGAATAAAAGAAAGTGAAGCCAAGCACAGTAGCTTACTCCTCCCAGCACTTTGGGAGGCTAACATGGAACGTGGGAGGCAAACAAAATATCTTAAGGTTAGGAGTTTGAGACCAACCTGGCCAACATAATGAAACTCAGTCTTTACTAAAAATACAAAAATTAGGCGTGGTGGCCTACACAACTTACTCCAGATGCTAAAGTAGGATAATAGCTTAAACCCAGAGGCAGAGGTCGCAGTGAGCCCAGATTGCACCACTGCACTCCAGTATGGGAAACAGAGTGAGAATCCATCACAAAAAAAAAAAAAAAAAAAAAAAAAAAAAAAAGGGTAAACAAAAAAAAAAAAAAAAATTAAAAAAAAAAAGAAAAAATTTATAAAAAAAAAAACGCAG